>BMAO01018490.1:0-216454 GCA_019973975.1 Trichonephila clavata | reverse complement strand
GCAAACACTAATGACATGAAGGGTCATTAGTGTTTCCTATTCTTGAGCACATGACGTGATAGAAATGACGCCCGTTACACAAAAGTTCGTAATCATGACTTCTCGGCTACAAAGTCTTTAGTAAAAACATACTGTAATATAAACCTTCATAAATCCAGACACTTAATTTGGACAGTCATTTAAAGAATTATAGTTAATAAACGCAACATCCTCATGCTCTATCACCATTTTTCGACTATATATAGCATACAAGTAATGTACTGATTTGAATTCTCTCTAATCAGCGGCGTGATGGAGAACATTTGGGGCCCCCTGCAAAGTCAGATTTTGGACCCCCAAGTTGGATTCTACAAAGGGTAGGTACTTGGCGGCAGTAAGGCTTTGGGCCCCCTAAAACCCTGCCTCCCCCGCGATGCGGGGGTGTATGTTACACCACTGTCTTTAATGTAATTACTAGAAAGTGTATATATTTGATTCGTACGGATAAAAAATAGTATGACCTAGATTTGGGGTCTTCAACCTTTCACATTCGAGGGCCAAATTAATAAATTTACAATGATCCATGGGCCACACATCAATGAATTGACAGGGAACCGCGGGCCAAACGACTGTCAAAAATAGATTGTAGTGAGGAAATTTGTATAAAAAAGGAAGGATATATATACATATCGAATTCATAAAAAAGTTAAATGGAAGTTGATGTAAAATACTTTGCAAAACTGTAAAAATTAAGAGTCCAACTTTTTTTCGAAAATTCTTGAGATTTCATGCATATAGTTAGATTTTTTATATTTAAAATTATTTAAAATACAGTGAAATTTTTGAAACAATTCATCCCTTTCAGAAATTTTTTTCAAATAGACATCAAACACATCAGTGAAATATTTTAACTTTCAAGAGTAACCAAAAAATAGCCATTTTTACGACAAAAAGCAGACAAGGCATTTTTCAAAAAATTGCATCAAATTTAAATGAGTTGTCACTAAATGGCCATCAGCGGAACATACGTGGCACGCGGGCTGCGGGTTGAAAACCCCCTAATCTAGAGGAAAGAAAGACTTTTTATACTGAAATCGGAACTTAATTAATATTTTGAATAATTTTAAGCAAATTTTAAATTCGACTCCATAGGAAGAACGATTTAGTAAATAAAATAGCAAAGTAAAAAAAATAAATAAAGCTAAATTATCCGGAATTTTCCGGGCTCCTCTATCAGTCTAGATATAAATGTTATCCGATTTTACTATGTGAAATATTGTTCTTTATACGGCGGTGGAGGATGATTTCCGCAAAATCCAATCTTTGTAGATATCTATTCAACAAAAGAAAAATGCCTGCTAAATTTCAAATCGACAGGTCAAAAAAGGACATATATAGATGATCTTATGATGACTGAATGCATCGCTTTACTCATGCAGCCGTTACCCTCCTTCTTCGCTGGGTATTTCGCGAAGTTGCATGGCTATATATATTGTTTTAAAGCTATTTATATCTAAGTCCTAGCATTAAACATTCGAATGTATTCAAAAACTTTCTTATTGCCCTCATCTCTTGATTTAAAATGTACAGGACTTGGTTTCTACAGCGGAAGCATATTTATCTTTTGGGAGTCGATTTCCACAAAATCGTTCTTCGCCAGTTTGTGACGGATCTAGAAGCGTCTATAACTAACCCCTTGGGGATTTTTCTGGGGCAATAATATTATCTACCAACTTTCACCGAGTGAAGAAAGCGTGATTATGCAAATTAATTATATTATATAAATTCTGTATTCGCGAGTTTTAGGAGTTAGTTGGTGAATGAAGGATCGTGAAATGATTAAGTGCAAATTGGAGTTTATCAATTGAAGAAGTCTAAGAGTATCACATGACGGTGATTAAATCCGGATAAGGATCGTATTCAAGGCCTCGACTGGAGGACTCAACTTCATAAAAGTACAGGTATCGTGATCCTTGTTTAAATAGAAGTTTAGGTTATTAGTGCGCGATGTAGTTTGTATAGGGCTTGTACAGGTTATCGTGGAATCAGTTGAGGGGCCGTAATATTATCCCCATTCAAACGAGTCTCACCTTCACGCTCTGCTTGCTGATCATTGTTCTTAATTAGATTATTATTGTGATTGTTTGAAATTTTGGTGATAATAAAATAATTAGAGTGAATCATATCGACTGATTATTCAGTTCCTCCCACACATCTAGCCGGGTCCGAGGTTAGACAAGGAGAATCAGAGGGAAGAAGGATCCGACAAGCATTACAAGTTTAAAAAAACATGCCTGCTAAATTTCAAGTCTATGGTATAAAAGTTCCGGAGATCTCGTGATGAGTGAATTAGTCGTTTTTCTCCTGTTTTTCTAAACTTACTATTTTGTTTCGTTTTGTTTCAAAGTGCATGACAGCCATTTACTGTAGAGTATGTTCAGCTGTGTACCTCAGTTCCTTTTTGGTTGCACTTTTTAATCCGGACGACTTAGAGCTCCAATTAATCCGGACTAACCAGGTTTTACAGTGTTCCACCACACACACGCGCGCAATCCATATTCTTCTAATCTCTTTAATCAAATTTCACAAGTGACACCTGCCTAATTTTTTTAAGACAATAAAGGGAGATGGGAGCAAAAATTTGCACCTTTCTGCGTAAGAAATTCGATTTCCATTCGTTTGTATGCTGCAAAAAGGCACGATTACCGTTTTATTTAGACTGCATTTCACGAAATAAGGCTGCCCCATTTTGACACCCTAATTTACCTCTTCATTTGTAAGATCAATAGGTTTGTGATTAAAAATCCTTTTAAGTGCACGTATTCGATTCCATTTAGTTACATCAGGAGGAGCAATGAGTATCAAAAAGAAAATTCCGAGTGAAATTGACTATAAAATACCAATTCAAAACCTCAAACTTCGCAAAACAACAATAATAATAATAACAAAGCACTTAAGAATGATGTCCTCAGTTAAATCAAAGAAATGCAAACAATTTCCAGCACACTTGGAAAAGGAGCAAAAAAAAAAAGAGCCAAGACATGATTTAACGACTGTCAGCGTCCTTTATCGGCTGGTCCAACCTTGATAGTTGGTTTAGAGTCTTTGTTGCTGTAACCTTAAACAGGTGAAAGGGCAGTTCTCTGAGAACTCTATTCCTTTTTTCCCAGAGACACCGTGACCTCGCATCTCCATCACAAAAGGAACGAATTCGAAAGTGTGCAAGAGACACGGTCTCTCGGTGGAATGGTTAAGTGGGCAAAATGGCGAGACGACATTTTCATTCTTCTGTTGAGAGAAAAAAAGAACAAGAGGAAGAGACAGTAACGTGTGTAATTCAAGCCTAAATAAAAGAAAGGGTGTTTAAATGCGTGCTTAAAAGAGCTTTTTGGAATTATTTCGCTTTGTTTGGGTTTGTTTGTTTGTTGAGGTTTTGTTCCCCCTGAGAATGTTTGTAGGTTTTGTTTTTGTTCTTGGAATAGTCTCCAAGGCGTGTTTTGTCAATGAATTTGCCTAAGGTATTTCATTACCAAATGTAAATTACGAGTTAAAGAATGAAGGAGAGGGGAAGTGGAAAAATATAAATATAAAATTCCTCTTTCTTAAGACGTTGGAATCGAATGTAAAAATCAATACTTTGTGGGGAAAAAAACAAATTTTATACTTTTCCCTACAAAACAACGTATAAAATTTTTGGAGCATTGATGTACAATGCAACAAGGCTCTGATTGTAATTAAGAAATTTCAGAAAATTTCTAATAAAACAAAGAATGATTAAACACGGGATAGTTTTACTATTAAGACTTTGTTAATTATTTATATTTTCATGATATTTAAGTTTATTTCGATTTGATTTTAATTTACGTCGCAATATCTGAAGAAAATGAGATGGTGACGGAACTCGCGTAATTTTGAGCCATGGTCAAGTGATGAGCACACCCGAGTAGGCACCCTTCTACGAACTTCCACATCATACCAATGGAAGGATCTTGAGCCTCGACGGATTTAATGTGAATCAGCTCCTCTACACAGTAGGTCTTCAAAGACATTGGGACTCGAACTCGCGAAACGACAACGCAGATCTCAAATCCGTGTCCATAACATTTAGGTATATAAGACTAGGAGATGAAAATACACAATAAACTAGAATAAGTAAAAAATTTTGAACAAAAATTAGCAATCTATATATATAAAGAGAGAGAGAGAGAGAGAGAAAATTGCATTATCTTTTACTCATTAATGTATTTAAAATAATAAAACATATTAGAGCATTCTTTTTTTGCATACCAGAAGCATTTTTAATTTGGATTTCATTTTTCAACAATATATAAAAATAGCCTCAGACTCAGATAAAAATAGACTTGGACTGCGATTATGAAGGAGGAAGGAATTTGGGATGGTTTTGAACGCAAGGTCATGAGAAATGTTTTCTGTGGAATTTAGGTAAATAATATCTGACTAAAAATAATATATCACGCAACATTGAATGATACTGTATGTTCAAAGAGCCAGATGTTGTCATCAAAATGAGCGCACTTTATTGGAGTGAACATTTTATCTGTATGAACGATAGTGACGATCTAAAAGAGATATTTTTGGCTACACCAGGGGTTGACAAACTTTTAGCTGTGGCGAGCCAAACCAATCTGACGTCATGATCCAGCGTGCCACAAAGTAGAATATTTTTGAAATAATTCGATTTTCGCGAGTGTTTCAAAATAGAGATCAATAATATAGAGTTAGAGTTTTATTATATATAAATTTTGCGTCATTTAAAGCTATTAAACATAAAAATAGCAACATAAAATATAACTATTTCTACAACAAAAAAAATTAGAATTGTATATTTATTATGTATTTTTAAACATATATATTAAAATAAGAAATATACAACATAAAAATATAAATATTTCTCTTCATTATACTTAAATAAAAAGATAAATAAATTTTTTAATGAGAACCTAGTGGTCGCGCACGCATCGCTCTACTTTCATGTCGCAAAAATATAATAGGTGACTTTCAATTTGACACGATTTTGAGCATTCAGTTGTTAAACAATTTCTTGGTGGACTCGAAATATTTTTCGCATGAAGAAAAATTGTTCTCATAGATATGTAAAACCAAACGCGGAAAGCAGAGCACATGCTATTTTCTCTCTTCAAAGAATAATATTTTGAAGCAATGACATTCAATCATTTACAAAATAGCTGTAAATTTATCCTCAGAGTTATCTTTCAGATTCTTCTGTAACTCTCCATAATTCTGAAAATGTTTGTAAAACATTGTCCACTACAAATTTATCAACTTCCATCCATTTCAAATTTGTAGAGTGGTGCAGAGTGCCACTGAGAATTGCACCGCGTGCCATAGGTTGCCTCCTTCTGGGCTTGACCATGTAACACTAGAAGCGGAAGACCTAGACTTCGAATAGATAGATGATGTGGAGGAGGATTGTTTGGTCCTTAAAACTAAGAATCGGAGGAGTTTGGCTGCGAGGAGGGGTGATTGGAAACGTCTGATTCAGAAGCCCTTGACCCCATATGAGCTGTCGTGCCATGGATGATGAATACAAAAATTGCTATTCTCACTTTTTTTACGAATACATAATGGAATTAAACACAAAGTTACAAAATAAATAAATAAATAAATATAAGAGCAAACACAATAACACTTCAATATTTTTCAAGCATGAACTCTAAGTTTGTTAAAAATTATCGTAATTATGCTTTCTTAACTAAAAAAATAAATTATAATTATTTTTGTATTTTTTCCCCTCAAATTTTGAAATTAATTAATTTATGAATTAGATTTTGTAATTAATTGATTCAATTTTTAATTAAAATGGAATTTTTTAAAAAAAAATTTCTTACAACGTGATGCAAACTATTCAATTTTCCTTTTTTCTCTCTCATAAGAAATTTAGAATACACAGAAAATTAAACTCATACCTATAATATTAAAGATGACTTTGAATTTCTCGATTGCGGCTATGTAGAGGGAAAAAGATATTTTGCTCACTAAATTTAGTGAGTATTGTCCGTCTGACATATCTTTCAATTCACTTGATAAAGTAACAGAAATATTTAACGATATGATAATCAAAAAGTAAAAAAAAAATAGTCTATCCGATACGTTTTATTTTAATCAATGATAAGTAAATATTATTCGTTTGTATGGAAATAAGAAAGAATAAACGTTTTAATTAATCTCAAGTCAATTTTTTTTTCATCAAAAGAAATCGAGTTCAAGAAGTTAGTGAATATTAATGTCGCACTGTTCAGTTACTCAAGGGCTTTTGGTTACAAACCTCGTAATATTGAACCATGATCAAGTGATGAGGACGACAGCTGAGCTGGCACCACCTCTCCTAACTACCGCACCACACCAACGGGTGGACGTTTGAGCTTTCGACAGATTTGACACGTGCATCTCTCCCCTACACGGCGGGTCTTCAGTGGTATTAAGCTCGAACTCATGTCACGCAGGCCACAAGTCCGTTACCTTGACCACTAGGCTACCGCGGCCACCGAGTTTACCAAACAAGGGCTTAAAGCTACAGAACCAGCTTGATAAGACCTCTACTCAGTCTCTTGAGGGAGTACTACGGGAGTCAACTTGTCGAGCATTATTTATTTAAATTTCAAAAGATATTTTACAAAAAAGTCGTCTGTACAAGATAAGAGTTTTAAAAAGTAGTTGTGGACTTAACAGCGAGTTTTCTATTCTATTCAAGGCAACTATTTTGTGGTATTTGATATTTCTATCTACAACAATTTCCAAGTAAAAGAACATAAATTTTTAACAGTACAGTTTTCCTTTTGGCCAAAACAATATTTTCTTATGTTACATCGAAAAAAATAATAATTTAAAAAGTATTAATCTGATTGATTATGTTTGGAGCCATGTTTTTGAAAAAGTGCATTAATAAATAATTCTTTGATATTAAGTGTCAGTTGAACTAGAATATACATACAATTTTTTTTTAAAAAAGTTTATTATTTCAAGAAAAAAATGACTTACCGTAAAATCTGGAGTATAACGCACAGTTTTAACACAAAAAATTAGATCAAAAATTATACGGGTATAAAAAGTAGAAAAGTTAAAAAAAGAGAAGAGAAATACATCGAAGCATTTTTTTTTTTTTTTTTTTTTTTTTTTTTTTTTTTTTTTTTTTTTTTTTGATCACTTTGACGGTTAATTGAGCCACGATTCATCTGAGGCTATGTCCTTCGTTAGTATAGCTTTGACACATGCAGTCGACAGTAAAATTCTGACGCGATGATGCAACACATATCTCCACAATTTAGGTTGGAATATTTTGCATATGTTTCAGTGCATTAAGGCTTTTGACCACTGTTAACACACTCTTGTTATGGATTTTGTTATGGCATCGAGGCCTTCATCTGGTTTCGATCTTAAACTGCGATTGTAATAATATTCGAACACTTTTATTTATTTATATTCGACACTAAACAAAAAAAACACCACCAAAAAAAAAAAACCAACACAGACAGCAAGTAAGATGTCTCTCATGTGTAGTCACTCCGTGTCTGTCGATCATTCTTTGTCACCCCCCCCCCATGCAGAGCTGACTCTTCGACTTTTTTTTTTTTTTTTTTTTTTTTTCGTTATTTGACTGCGATTAAAAATGTCGAGGCCCTTCACCAATAGACTTCGTGTAGCTTCGTAGTCCGACATTATCAAGTATCAATCTCTTTCTCTTTATGTATAAGCCTGTGTATGTTGATTGTGGCTCTGCTAACTGAGTGGTCATGGTCATGGTCATGAGCTCGTAGCCAGCTTGTCGAGTCGCGGGATCAAAACTGAGTGCCAACTGCCACTGAGGACCCACCACTTAGAGAGGCTGATAGTTAAATCCGTCGAGTATCCAGTGGCGTAACGTACACCCCCGCATCGGGGGAGAGGCAGGTTTTAGGGGTCAAGAACCTAACTAATGCTAAGTACTACCCTTTTTCAGACCCGGCTTGGGACCCCAAACCTGACATTGCAGGGTAACATTTTAACATTGCTAACATTCTCCGTTACGATACTGCGGGTATCAATGTCCTCCCGTTGGTGTGGTGTGGATTGGAGAGGGGTATGCTAGACCAGGTGTTGTCCCCATGGTTCAGAACTATGAGGTACGTTGCCAATAGCCCTCGTGTTGCTTCAAAGTGCGATGTGAAGTAAGATCAAATCAAAGTGTATGTTGATTATCTTGTGTATGCCATACAGACACAGGACACATTGCCAGAATATGTAATGGGTCTATTAGTGTACCTCCTACTAATAATCCTCTTGGGGAAATTCTTTCTTTAAATATTATTCTATTGAAAACTTTCTCCCGATAAAGAAGATGTGACGTATGCAAATCAAGGCTTATATTTAAACATTAACTTTCAGGTTCGAGAGAGAGAAGTTAGAAGCTAAATAACAGAAGTTAGTGATTAACGTAAAGTAATAGAAAGCTAGGCGAGAATGCTGTTTAGATTACTTGTTAATATTTAAGATTGACGATTTGTCAATTAGATGTTTAAATTGGATTAGCATCAGCTGGAAGTGGATTAACTTAGAACGTATCTTCGAGTATTTTGAATGTGTGTGGCTAAGACATTCCTAAAGTAAGTGATTAAATTTATAATTAAATATTACTTGTATCGTCTTCCTCGCTTTTGCTCTCGTAATTAGTTTAAGGTGCATTTCCTAATCTTGGGTTGTTCAGGTTTGTTAAGTTGTTGAGACTTGTAAATAAATTGTATTTGTTTCGACTATGGTTAATCTTCCTTTTAAATCCCGTACACTGATAAATGGGGTAGTCCATCCTTCACAAGTATGTGCTGGAATGTGTGACGACGCTAATGAATTTAAATTTTGATCACTATCATTTGTTGAAATGGGTAAATCCCACCCCATAAATCTTTTTAACCTTCGTCTTTGACTACCGTGATTGCTCAAAATGAGTTTAAATGGTAGGGTTTTCCATCTATTGTTCTTCACTGTTCCTGCTTGTTTGTGAAAAACATAGGAACGTGTTGTCGATGATAACAGATAGCATTTGTGAACTTTGACATCGTTGAGATTTCAATTTACTTCACGAGCTCGAAAAAGTAAAAAACGATTTCGCTCAACTGTTTTAGCTGTAAATAACAATGAGCGGCGTTTTTGAATACATTTAACACTTAAGAAAACATAAATAGTTGTAAAACGTTTCCTTCTACTTGAATAGAAAAGAATAATACACTTTTCGAAAAGAAAAATTCTTCTAGGTTAGTTAAATATTTTGAAAAGTATGTTTATCTCGATGAGGATAACATGTTTATTGGAAGCAATTTAATTGACTGGTAGTTTAATAAAAGTGCTAACTCTTTACAATATAGTTTCAATCGTTTTTATTTGCTAAATTTCACTCTCTCTTTTGAATTTAGAGTTATTTCGGTTGGTCGCTTTATTTGTTATTTATGTCACACATCGAAGCAATACGAGGTCTTTTAGGGACTTACTTCGTAATTATGAATCATGTTCAAAAGACGAAGACGACACCTTAACTGGCTCCCTACTCACCATACTTCTTGAACACACCAACGTGAAGACTTTAAACCTCAACCAGACTTCATCAGCTTCTCTACATGGGGAGGTGGGTTTTTTTGCCACCAGGACTCGAATCCTCAACTCTAGGGTTCCCAAAAAGGACCATTCGGCTATCGATGCCACTCTCGCTTGGTTGATAAAGTAATTCGTATACCTTTATCTGTTAATTATACAATTTGATGGGATGAGTGTAAATTAACGTCGCACTCTAAAGGAACACGAGGGCTATTGGCGATGGATCTCGTCCTTTGAACCCTGGTCAAAAGACACAGACGACACCTGAGCTGGCAATCCACTCTCCAAACTACCATACCACGCCAACGGGAGGACTTTGAGCCTCGATAGAATTAACGTTCATCAGTCTCTCTGCATAGCAGGTTTTCAGTGGCACCGGGGCTCGAATTTATGATACGCCGGGCAAAAGTTCGCGACCATAACCACTAGACTACCGTGGTCACTACAGTTTGATGGGAGCAGACGCATACCAAACCGATTTAATGGTCAACAATTTAATAGTTACTTTTTCAATTTCTACTATTAGTTCACACTCTTCCTTGTTCAAATTCTCTATCGTTAAAAAAATTCTTTTTATTCGTCCACTCACGTTCAAATATATTTTTTTGAACTTGTAGTGGATGACAGTTGAGGTTAATACAGTTTTTTGAACTTGTTGGGGATGGCACTTGCGGTTAATACAGCTTTTTCAAACATTAATTCATCAATTAAATTAAATTAATTAAGAATAGATATATTTCAATCGATATTATTCCTCCAGATGGCAGCACCATTGGATAAAATTGATTTTGTTAAATTTGTGATGAAGATTTAGCTTAACCTAAATAATCATACGTTAGTTGGACGTCAGCATTCCTTTTACATTCGTTTTAAGATAAATTCTTACCTATTAAATTCAACTTTTATAAAAAATTTAATTAAAAATTTAATGTTGTTAAAAAAATTTAATGTTTATTTAAAAGATGTTTTGCCACTTAATATTGGGATTTTGTTTTATGTTTATACATATTTATATTAATTGTAACTATTTAATAAAAAAGTATAACTGAAATAAAGCTTTTCTTTGTTCGCCTAAGTAGGAATTGACTTAATTTTTTTTATATTACTTCTTTATAGCTATGTTATAGAGCACTTATCATATCTTTTCATCAGAAATACCTCCCTAGGTCTACTACAATCTTAAATTATTCAAACTTATTCAGAGAGCTTATACAAAAAAAAAATTCAAGTTTTACACATACATAGCTATCTAAATGCATAAACCACAAGAAATGAAATGGAATCATAACTAGAAGTTAGTAAGTGTGACAACTACATTTCATTCTTAATATACGGTTGCGGTTTTCGAATTTATTTCTTTTCTTCATCAATTCTTGAGTATCTAGGTAACGAATCTAACGAAAAACTTTCAGAAGAATTCAAATGCTCGTACTATACTTCTTAAGAGCCTTCTCCTAAACGTCTATAAAAGCTTGAAACGAGTTTTCTTAAGAGAAATCAATTATAGGAAATTTGTTATATCATGTACACAAAAACATTTCTTTACATTAATTTTCGCTTTTTATAAACAAATAATAAATTTGAATGAGAAAAAAAAATCGCCACCGTTATAGTACCGTTATACATTCATCTTTAAAAAAAGTAATAACATATGTTACTGTTCTCTCAACGGTGACTTTAACTGATAATAATTGTAAACGAATTTTTTTTTAAAGATTTTAGCACAAAATTAATTTACAACGATAGCGATCATCAACAGCTGAGAGATAGAGAGGATTTCAATTCTTAGTTTATGCAATCGTTTCTACTAAAAATAAGTTGAATCGTCATGACAACACAGTACACAAAATTAAAAAAGAAGTTTATAAAACTGTAAAATATTTAATATTTAACATTTTAAAATATTTAAAAATAAAAACTATTTTTCTATCTTTGATAAATATTCGAAATTATTTATAAAGGATTTTTCGTCGCTGAAAGAAGAAAAAATATTGTAATTCTAAATTATGACGTATATGGATTATAACTAAAATAGCCAACGAATGCCTAAAATGAATTTTCCCATTAAGAAACGAAAAATCAGAGATGTCAAAAAGAGTTACGTCTTGAAGCTAGCCTAAATTTCCCTTCAAAAGCTAATGATTTGCGGACTTTTTACAAAAATGAATGTCTTAAATTAGCTATGACAAGAGAAAGGTTTAAAAACGCATCTCACTTTTAGAAAGTTTTGTATCAAATGATAAATCCTTCTTTTACAACTCCAGAAGCATAAATTAAAATCATATAATTGACAAGTGAAACGTTTTATAAAAAAAAAAAAAATATGAATTATCATACGCAGTTGTGAAGAAAATGAATTTGTAATATAACAAAGTTTTTAAAACTTGCCAAGGAAGAACTTTGATGTGATGTAAATGCGTTTAAAACAATACGTTATCAATATCAAAAGAATAGAAAGTTTTTTTTCTTGAGGAAATATAGCTCTAAGAACGAAAAAAAAGTCAATACTGTGTTGGCTAATCTTTGTTTAGATGCATGTTGTTATCCGACTGACATTGATTCGTGTAGTTGGCTCAGTATCCAATTACAAGCTGGATCTTTCATAAAGATGCACAAGACACATGAAATAATGATTGAGATAAAAATGGAAGAGAGACTAAACCTCTGTCCTAGACATATATCACTATTTTCGGTCAACCTCTACCTTCTTGACGCTCTGTGCGGCTGGCTATGGTCACCCGTTATTGCCCCCAACCAAATGTCAAGTTGTCCTGCGATTTGACTACCCTGCTTTCCTTAGTTCAATTGCACCTCCTCTCTCGAATGATGCCATCTGCTCATACTGTTCGAGATTCCCTTTACGAGGCATTGATTCAGTCCATAGAGGTCAATGGAATCACATTTGTATGTAAGTTATATTCAGCTTTAGAATGGCCTCTAGATGCCCCGTTGCAATAAGTTTGAGCTCAGGTAGTCAGTCATAGGCCGCTAAAAGCTCTAAATTGCATATTCTATCGTAAGGTAAGTGCACATGCAATTTCCCCTCCCATTCGGATCATTCTTTCTTGGAGTGCGCGTGAGTGAGTGTTTATTTTCGTCTCACTATAAAGCATCACGAGTGTTGGGGAGTGGTCCCTATGTGTTTCTCTCAGGAAATCAGACGAGGTTGTTGACAAACATCTTTTATTTTCTCTCTTTGTTGCTCGGGGCGTATGTCGGAACACTGCGATGGGCACCGTAATTCTCGCTCTCGCTCATCTGGTCTCCTACACACACACTGAAAAACTCACTCTCGTTTTTCTGAATACACTTAATCACCGCCAGGTGGCGCCCACTGCGCATGCTCGAACAACGAGAGCTATTGGGAATAGACCTCGTAATTTTGAACCACGGTCACGTGACAACACATGAGCCTTACACCCCCTTCACCAAATTACCACCCCAACGGGAGTGGGGAGGAATTTATGCTACGACAGATCTAATGTGCATCAGCCCGTTTACACGACGGGTCTTCAGAGGTCGAGCCCATGACACCTTGACCATGAGTTCGTGACCACGACCACTAGGTTATCGTGACTACCTTGGAGTATCCCTTTTTTATGTTATAGAGTGTATTTGGATTCAACATGTCATGAAGCATTAGAATCCATATTTTCATGCATTTACTCCGGTAGTTCAGAAAACGTTGACATTCCGTATTGTTGTTTGTTGCTGTGATCGAAAACATCACAGAGCCTTAAATAGCCATTTATTAGTGTACAATTATTAAAGATCAGAAGGGGTTAAAAACTGTGGAAATCTTACGAAACGCCTGAGTAACGTGATATAGTTAACCCCTAAAGCTCTTGGAATAACTTAAACTAATTCCAAATTTGAATGAAATAAGGAGCAAATGTTATTTAAACCATTCTCTACTTAACTATGCCCCCTCCCCCTAAAAAAGGAACTTCTACGGGAAAATTTTGCTGTAGAAGTTAGCTAACTTGGCAAAAAAATTAAGTTAAATAACTACAAATCTAAAAACTTTAAAAAAATAATTAACATCATAAATCTAATATTCACTGCAATTTCGATTCAACGCCCTTATTAGCCTGTAGACGCCACTTCACAGCAAATCTTCCAACAGAGTTGCAACGAAACGAAGACGATTCCTTTCTCAAGTACCGTTACTTTCTTTTTTTTCCTCTTCCTGCGCCACCTTTGGCGCGCTTTCCGTCATAGGGTCACCTCCGACCCGAGAACCGGTCGTGGGCAGCTACATCTTCTTCATTAGGAAGTGGATCTCCGTCTCATCCGCATCTCTCTCTCCTGCACTCTCACTTTCCAAGCAACAATGCTACGATACGCCCCCGTACTCCTACTCCTCACATTCGTCACTCTGGTGACACCAGGTGAGTGCCATTTGTTCTATTACTTCAAGGATTTTGTTACATTAATTCATGTTCTTTTGTTTTTGTATAGTATTATTATCTTAAGAGAGTTGAGGTTTTATGAAATAAAAAATTTCGTGACGCGGTCGACTCACGGAAACCTTGCAACTGTAAGGTGTTTTCGGCAAACCCCCTATTCAAGCCTTAGAAGAATATTTATCTTAAAGTAACGTTATAAGGACAGGGGTGGACGAATAGTGGCTAGCGGGCCACATACAGCCTAAATTTTTAACTGTCCTTCAAGATAGGAAACCAAATAGACATAAAATGTTCACTACATTTGGGTTGACAAATATTTGAGAGCAAAGTTTTTCTTACAAGAAGACCAACAAGAGTAAATATAGATACAAGTTGGGGGGCATTAACTTGTAGGCTTTGATGAGAATTTTAACAAGAAGTACAGTAATATTCCGAAATTATGCGATAGGGGGGACTATAGGATAATCGCGTAAGTCGGGGTATAATTTCCCCTATAAATTATTTTTAATTGGGACCGGAGACGAAAGGAAATAATAATTTAGAACAAAAATATTGTTTTAATATAATCTTAGATAACACAAATACAAAAAAATCGCAAATTGAACTTATTTTGATATGAGAAAGACCCTCTAATGGTATTGGATTTTTTGAGAGTGAGTGAATTCATGGTCTAGCTTGGCTAGACATGGAGATAAGCAACAACAACAACATTTTGATGTCAAAGGTTTGATAAAATCTAACAAATTGTCTACCGGCTCAACTTTTTTTCTTCCGCAAAATTTCCTCGTAGCATGCTAATATTTTTTTCATTCCTTGTTTTGAAGAGATATTTGAAAAAATATTCTCTTCGCGTTGGAGTATGTATTTTCTAAAATTTGTAATCTTTTTTCGATTAAAAATTGAGGCTTTCTGTCAAATTACCAACCATTATTCGATCTTCTGATTGAAGTGGGTCTAAAGAGACTCTTCTTCAATGTCTTGCTCTTGCTCATGCATTTCTGTGATCCAAAGTTAGCTCTTGATTGTGGGAATCGAGCAGTTCTTGAACGCCATCACTATCTGCTTCTAAATCTATTTGACTGGTAAGATCGACAACTTTTTCAATCAAATTACCGATTTTGCTCATCAGGCTCTGGCACTAATTCCGCCTAAATTTCAGAGATTAAGCGGGGGGGGGGGAAACGAATCGTTAAAATTTCAAAATTGCGTAACCCCGAGTAAGTCACGTAAGTCAAGGTATTACTGTAGTCTCAGTCCTGGTTTTCCGAGAAAAAAAATTTTAGAAAGTGTGATAGGGTACATTTGTCTCTCTCATCAAACTGATTCTTAAATTAAATACGCTTGTGTGATGTGTAGAAATGGAATTAGCACAATTTAAGTAAATTGAATAAAACTTCCACTACTTTATAAAACTTATACTTGTCAATTTTTATGTGGTACAATTTATGTCTTCTGAGATGCAAAGTTAGCTAATGAACTAAAAAGATGCGGCCTTCCGGTGTCCTACATTCTTCAACTGCCTCTGGCGTAGCAAGCTTTGAATGGGCCCTGTATCAAAATTCCTTCGGGACCCTATTTTACATATAAAAACCCTGTTATTGAGACTGAAGTTACACATGTTGGGGCCTCTGCATCTTGGGTCCCAGTATCATTGATACGGCTGATACAGCGGTAGGTACGCCCCTATCAACTTCTCATCCTTATTACAGTAGATAAGCGGTTATAGCTATTTTTATGTTAAGACGATTTAGAAAAATATTCTATATGTTAAAAAAATTAACTTAATATTAATGTAATTTACTAATTAATAACATTAATTTGTGCTCCAGGTATGTCATCTACCTTTGCATTATATTTAGTAACTGGGATATGTACTTACATATTTTACACAAACTGTGTAAAAACATTTCATATTCTGCTTTTTTTTTTATCAGCGACGTAATGTCCCAGGGTCTCTAGGGGGCCCAAAGCTTGACTGATGCAAAGTACGAATTTGGGATTGGGGCCCAAAATCTGAAATTGCAAGAGACCCTAATGTTCTTCGTTACGCCCCTGGTATCTATGCTTTGTTTTTATTGCCAGATACGTTGAGAAATATTTTTAACGTAAATGCATTGTTCAGAATGGCATTAAATTATTTGTAACTGTGTGAGAAATTTCTGTGTATTCTGCAAATTTGCAGCCTAAAATTTAGAAGCTGTTCTTTCTTAAATTTAGATTTTAACGTCGAATCTCTTGATATGTAGATAAGTTGTTCCCTTTCTTTCATTGGCAAGCCTTCTGGTTCATTCATTCATGGTTTCTTATCTGGAAATATTATTTTACAAGTGTTAGAATTTTTTTTTTTTTTTGAAAATGGTTCTTTATCGGCATTTATTTTTTTACTTTTTTTTTGTCGTCTAATTCATTGAAATTCATTCCATTCCACTTGGTTTTGCAAAACATTCCGCTAACGAGTATAAAATTATTTTGCGGAATCCAACAGAATATTCACTACCTCGGTAGTACAGATAAAGAAAAAAACCGTTTTATTCTTTTATTAAAAAGAATGTGTCCAGAATCGAATTTATGTTTTAAGTTCTTCCCCATGGGACGTGGGGGACCCGCTTTAGAAAACACGGCTTTAGGTACTTGTGGTCATACAAACTCCTTTGTGGATAAGAATCTGTTTTGCGTGTATATTTATATTTCTTTTTTCGAATTTTTATTTTGATCGTGGACCTCCTGGGTATGCTTTATGGACTATTGTTTGAAGACTACTGTTGTACAGCAATACATTCCTAGAACAGAGGCAGAATTAAATGAAAGTTTTAAATAAATATTGTAGAATGTTTTTTTTTTTCTTTTTCTTTTGCTGCTTGGATTATATTTAAACAAGAATGATAAATATTGTGGAATACTTAATTTTTGGAAGCACGTCACACATGATCAACTAGGTATACGATATAGTAAACATTTTAAGACATCAGGACAGTTTCTAATTCCAGAATCTAAAAGGTGTTTCTTGCAGACATGTGAAGTTTTCTCTTCCTTTAAGGTATCCAATTACTTGCGACAACCTTCTTAAAAAAAAAAAAAAAATGGAAATGAGGGGATTTTTGTTGTTGTTTTTAGATTTGTTTAGTACATTGTAAGAAAAATATGCTACAATTAAGAAGAGGAAAAGAAATTATTATTACTAAAATGGGAAAAAATGGATAAAAATTGACAAAAAAAAAATAACGTAAACGCGGCCCATTCTGTACCAAAAGTTTATAAACAGACTTTCAATTTTTCCATTTTGATGTGTTGCTATGATATTCATTTTTGAAGTACCCCTCAGGATAAGAGATATTTTAATTTTTGCAAAAACTAGAGCACTTTATCTTTGTTATTACATGAAATTACTTAAATAAAACTGTGGTTATATTCACATAATGGGCTGTATAAATTTTGTAATAAAACAGGGATTGATAAATCTGAAGTTTAAAACACTTCTACTGGTACACGGAACATACACAAAAAATTTCAGTTAATTGTTTTCAAAACTTTTTTTAGCTGTCACTGGCCTTGAATATTTAAAAAAAAAAACCACATTTCGAGTAAAACGCTTTTTAAAGTATGACATATATTTTGCTTAATGTAACGGCGTTTGCTTTTACTGAAACACTTAAAGTTTTTGTTCTAGTAAACGAAAAATAATAAACTTGGTATTTTTTATAAAGCTAATAAGATGGCCTATAAAATAAAATCATAAAAAAAAATTTGTCCATTTTTGGCAAAATTCACAATTTTAGGGTAGTCGAATACCTTATGTGATTCCAGAGCGATTTAAACTGTGTTTTCAGAGCGATCATATTCTTTTGTCGAAGTTGATCGTACAAACGTATCAAGAAATTAAATAAACTGCGTGTTTAAATGACGTTCATAAATGTAGTTGAGAAAAGATTGCAAAAAGGTTGTGACAGGAGAAATTAGTTGCATTTCTTCCTCTGATGAAAATGTCACCAATTCTCTTTCATATCTGACACGCACTGATATCAATCTTCACTTTATGTCAAAAAGCTTAAGTTATATCGTTCAAAGTTGCAGGAAGTCGGATTTAACTTCAGTAAATCGGATATAGAGAAAACTTTCGATTGTATTTTTTTAACTTCGAAAGTTTTTAGTTATTATTTATGTTTGATTCCTCCTCTACAGTTAATTTTATTATTATTTTATTAACCTATGAAGAACAGACTTATATATACTTTCATTTTATTTCTCTATCTGAGAGTTCGGAAAATAACTAGCTAAGTAAAAAGAATTATTTGGTTATTCTGTCTTGAATTAATGTCTGCTTCATAGAAAACACTGGAACTGTTTTAGGTTTAGCAAAATATTAGCTAGCGTTTATGAGTCCTTTGTAGGAAATTTTTTTTCAATGTAGAATTTAATATCGCAACTGTTGCCACAGCCTAAAAAATATTTTTCCTATGGTCAGTTTTACCAGCAAAAACATTAAAGAATATCTGCGTTAGCTATAATTGTCTCTGTTTGTCATGAATTCATAATTTATTATTATGTAAACGCACATGTATGTAACCTTCTTCATTAATGGAGTATTTTTATGATTTCAGCACTTAAATGAAAGTATAAATCAAAGTGGTGCAAATGTTCTTCATATCTATATTTAAATTAAGAGATAGCGGGATGGCAACAATCAAGACAATCCCATCCAATTTATTAATTGAATAGATCATCAATGAAGAATTGTTTCAATATAAAATATAATACAGTAGAAAACGTCGTTTATCCGAATCAATTGGGACCGGACACCGTTCAGATACGTGATTGTTCGGATAACCGAAAGCCGAATGTGATCCATGCAGTATATGAAATCGGACACCATACGAATATTGAAAATCATCATATGAGGGAAACGTGCTTGAAGAAAAAGCAAAATAGTTGCAAACTGTCGCAATGTTACCTTGATTGTGAAAAATAATCACTTATTTTTCGCTGTGCCATTGTACACCCTCGTGTTTTCGCTGCAAGTTCTCTGATTCTCTTGAGTAGCAGTAGTTGAGTAAGACAGCACTCTGATTGTTGTTCGTACCACTCCATAGCTGTCTCTAACCCTGAAAACGCGTCAACATTTGATGGACTCTGGCTATATACTTTCGTTGTTGTCGTCCTCGTCTCTATCCGTTTCATCGTCGACAGGGTCGGATTCTTCTTGCATGGAAGTCACAATCTCGTCATCATTTAGCATTTGAAATCCACAGTCTTCTGCATCGCATGCCATCTCCAGGTTTCTACATAAAAAAAAACTCAACAAAAGAGCACGTATACACCCCTCACTTGGAAACAAACTGACTTAATATTTCGCGCAGTTGTTTACCAAATCACACAATTGAAATTCCCCAAATATCCCTCACCATGGGTTTTCCCGTCACTTTTTGGTCTCACGCGAAACAACTATTGAGCATTGCACTGTTCGAAAACGTATCCGGACTTTGGTTCGGATATTTGACGCTCCGGATAATAAACGTTCGGATAAACGACGTTCTACTGTACCACCAAATACTAAAATATAGAATTCTGTCACATATTTTCAAATAGCAATACCTTAATGATGGAATTATCAATATGGTATGTTAAACTCTACATCTGATATTATCAAAAACATGCGGGAAAGTAAGGACTACTGTAGTTTCAATTCAGCTGGTGATTAATAACCCGCCCGATATAGCGAGGATGTTCAGAAATGGAAGTAGCTCATCGGGGTGCCATCCTCGTCATTTGACCGTAATTCTGTGTTGACAAGGTCAGCTTATTGTATAAATACGATTGGACAAACAATTTCATTTATAAAAGAGGGGATTCTTCATAAAATTAGGTAAATGTGATGGAATATTTGTTTCAAGAATAGAATTTTCATTCGGATTAAGCTGAATATAAATTTGTTAGTTAAAAATAATCTATGACGTTGAATTAATTGGTTATGGAGATCTGTGTTTTATTTCTGCTTTCAATTAAATTACGGGCGATAAACATTTTAGTAAGAGATCAAAATTGTAATTAAAAACTATTAACTGTAGAGAGAAAGATGATTCTTTTGCTGAATGTTTTTATATTTTATAATACAATAATAATATACTGACGATGATATTGTACAGTTTTCTAGAGAGCTGAAAGTTTTCTTTAAATAGAGTGAGAAGTTTGTCTAGCAATTTGTAAAGTATAAAAATATATTGAACTATCTTTATCCAAATTAATTCAAATCTCTCACTTTCTTTTTTCGAATTATATTTTTTACGTGAAACATTTTTGCATGATTATCAATTAGATGTTCATAGATTTTATGCAAATATGGTAGTTAATTTTAATTAAATAAATTTTTTATTTGCGCATAATTTTACATACTTTAAACTTTAATAACCTTTAATCAAGTTTCAACGTCACTAAAAAGCTGAAGGAGTTATTTTAACGCAACAAATTGGTTATTTATACACTACTTGCGACTGGTTTTCTTACTAAACAGTTAATGTGTTTATTTCGTATTTCCAAAGTGATTTCTATTTCTCATATAGAAATCAAACTTATACATATGTTATTGCTTTTAAATTTGTTAGAAGATTTTTTAAGAATAAAAATCGTTAAATCTTGCAAGCAAATGCAAGAATAACAAAATGAAAATTCTTTAATAATATGGTTTATACGGTTAAAATTAAAACTATGTTAAATAAAGGAAATAATACGATGTTTTAAAAATTTATAGTAAATTTAGAATAAAGTTTAAAAAATCAAGTCATAAAATGAATCCAAGAACAGAATGTTGTAAGATTTCTATGGAATATGAAAAAATAAGATTTAGAAATAAATTCGAACGTATTTTTTACTAAAAAAAGACAGAGAATGTATTTTTAAAATGTCGGCCTCCATTAAACTAGATGTTCTTTTTGTAAGTGAAAATAATCAATGCGAAAAGAAGCTATTTAAAGCTTATCAGGACTAATGTTGCATTAAGTATGCAAAACACGTTTCAAAAAATTAAATTTTTTTCATTTATTTTAGTTAAAAATAAAGGAATAAATCTCCCTATAAAAAGAACATTTAAAACTAACATTATTATTATACGAGTGGCAACAGCAATTCTTAGTTGTAAAGTGGAAAAAAAAAACTAACTCAAACATTGATCCATAAACATCTGTTTTATATGTCTACCTTATGACCTGAAAAAAAGCAAGGATATTTATGATTAAAACCATGATGATTTTTTCATTCCTTCACAGTTATATTTTCGTTGCTTAATTACATTATCTTTCGCTTCCTTTCATCTGCAATCAAATCACGTGATTTTTCACGATGTACTTTACCTGGTACAATAAATATGCAAGTTACCATAATAAGAATATTTAATTCTTGTTTCGTGATACTTATTCTTCTTCGTCTCAGACTTTTATTTTGTTTTCGAAACAGATAGGGGTTATTAAGTAAATTGGGTTAGGAGAAGGGTTGGGTTTAAATAGCATTCCGCTAGTTTTGATTTGTTCCTTTTTTCTTGACTTCGGGAAAAAAGGCGGGAAGAAAATAATGTTCTTAAAAACTAGAATGCACAAAAACAATATTAGTCTTTTTGGGAACAAGCGATCTAAAATTCTTAATTTTTTTTAATTGGGCTTTTACTTTTTAAAATGTGGTGCATGTCCCTTTTAATATTATCAAAATTAAAAGTAGAACATTCTTTTAAAGTTACAGAATTCAAATATTTTGGCTCTTTTTTCATACATTAATTTTTTGTTTCTTGATATACAATATATTATCGTTAAATATTTAAAAATCCGGTTTTTAGGTTTTACTAAAGAGATTTTATTCAACTCTATTATTTTGCAACGTATAAAACAGCACACACACACACATATATACAGTAAGACCTCTATTTAACGAAATTGCTAAATCCCGGAAAAAGTTCGTTATATGGAAAATTTGTTGTATAAAAGTTCATTTTTCAGTATACTTTATAAACCGCATAAAACAAATTTTAAATTCATATACACTATACATTGAAAAAAAAAAGAAATTATTCGCACCTTTTTTTTGTAAATCCATATCTATTTATTTTATATATATCTTGCCTGTAAAAAAAAAGAAAAAGAAAAACTGCAGTGAAAAAAAGAAGAAAAAAGAATGTCAAGGAATACATTGTATTTTCAACATTAAGAAAAATTATATTAAAATTAACGAATTTTAAGGATATTCTCGAATTTAAAGTACACAAGTGATTTTAAACATACATTATTTTATAAACGTACATTTAAAAACTCATAAAATCTGTTAATTTTGTTTTTGTTTGAAAAAATGCTTTGTTTCATAATATACCTCACATCTTTGCAAGACATCAAAAATCCCTTCAGGCCTATTTTCTTCACTCTATAATCCGCGTCGAATTGTTCCAAATGGATTTATGAACACTACAAATGAATGAGATTAGTTCAAGGGCATTGGGACACGAGACAACTCCACTGGGGGTGTAAGGGGACCTCGAAGATGTTTCTCGTGAACTACACAATGGGGGTTAAAGGCTGTACTTCTCGGATGAAACGCCCAGAATTCCATTGCTCTCGGCGAGTTGGGCACCTAATAAAACTAGTTCAAGATTTTTGACCACTATAAAACGCATTAAAAGAGATAATAATTTGAATGTCCAGAAATACTTTAATGATGGGAGCAAAAATGTTGAATCACGAGAAAAAAGTTCGTTATATAGAAAAATGCACTTCGCTATTAGGAGGTTATTTTACGAAGAAAATCGTGAAAAGTTCTTGGTTCCAGGAAAAAGTTTGCCATATAGAAAAGATAGCAATATAGAGGTTGCTAATATAGAGATTCGACTATAATATATTTACAAACATTTTAATGAAATATTAAATTACTATAAGGTAAATGCAATATGCATAAAGGCAGTATAGATCTTCGTAAAATAACCTCTTAAACTTAGGAATAAAATTGAAGGTTTGAAATTGTTTTAAAACACCCTATATTTGCTCATATTACTGAACTTAAAAACAAGTGAAAATGGTGCATGATGTTTTTCTTTTGTAAAACTAAAAATAATTTCTTTATATAAAACCCAAATATTTTTCAATATTATATAACTATTAGTTCAATTTAAAAGTAAAACAATAAGTAAGACAATAGTAAGACACAGTCAAGTTAATATTGCCACTGCAATACTTTAGCTAATTCCTAGGTTCGTATCCAAAATTGTTTTAAGGCAACAAAATATGGCGACAGGAGAACGTCGTTTATCCGAATGAATTGAGACCGGACACCGTTCGGATGCGCGATTGTTCGGATAACCGAAAACCGAATGCGATCCATGCAGTATATGATACTGGACACTATACAAATATTCAAATTCATCACATACTGGGAATTTGCTTGAAGAAAAAGCCAAATAGGTGCAAAAAGTCGTAATTTTACCTTGATTGTGGAAACTAATCACTTACTTTTCGCCGTACCATTGTACACCTTCGTTTTTTCACTGCAAGGTCTCCGATTCTCTTCAGCAGCAGTAGTTGAGTAGGACAGCACTCTGATTGCTGTTCGTACCGCTCCATAGCTGTCTCTAACGCAAAAAACGCGTCAGCATTTGATGGATCCTTGCTACTTTCGTTGCTGCTGTTGTTGTCCTCGTCTTCATCCGTTTCATCGTCGACAGGGTCGGATTCTTATAGCTCGGAAGTCACAATCTCGTCATTATTTAGCATTTGAAATCCACAGTCTTCTGCATCGCATGCTATCTAGGTTTCTACACCAACAAAACTCAACAAAAGAGCGCGTGCACACCCCCTCACTTGGAAACAAACTGACCTAATATTCCGAGCAGATGTTTACCAAATTACACAATTGAAATTCCCCAAATATCCCTCACCATGGGTTTTCCCGTCACTTTTTGGTCTCACGCGAAACAACTATTGAGCATTGCACTGTTCGAAAACGTATCCGGACTTTGGTTCGGATACTTGACGCTCTGGATAATAAACGTTCGGATAAACGACGTTCTATTATATTTATTTGCCTATATTACTGGGTTGAAATAAAATTTTGACCCTAAAACACTGTTAGAAATAATACAAAAAACATTTAAAAGTATGTGCATATAAAGCTTAAAAATATTTTAAAACCAATCCATAAATTTTAAATCAATAAAAAAATCGTATTTATCAAACATTTTAGAATTTAAAAAAATAATCATCTAAGGAAATATGTATTACGAAAAATAAAACTCTAATGATTTAACAAGTACATGTTTTTTAAAACTGTGGAGTTCTTTAAATATTAGACGTTCAATTTCATTATGCACTGTTGAATTTAATAACTATACAAAACACCTAATTACTATAATCCTATTTCATGAAATACACGAAATAAATAAATTAAAATCTCAACGCTGTCAAATATGTCAAATACCAACTCCTGTTGTTTGAAAGACAAAATTTTGTTACATTTTCTGGAGTAGGTATGTATAACAAATAAAAATACGCGTGGAAAAACATATTTTCAAGGTCGTTTCCAACTGTCACAGTAGTCAAAGATAAAAATTTACTTATTAGAATTCACTAATTTCAACAAGTAATAAATTACCATCGAAATTTAAATTCTGTGAGTATATTCCAGCAAAACAATTCCATGAACCGGAATGCAAGTTGTCGTGCGAAGTTGTTGATTTGTTTGTGATAAATAAGGTTGTCATCTTGAATTCTGCTTTAAATAATGTTTGGTTTTTTAAAGAAAACTTTTAAGCAAAATTGATATGACAGAGTAAATATTATGAGTATTTTTTTAACGTTTTCTCCGGTTTTTAAAATGTTTCTTTTTGTGTTCAGAGTTAAAGAAATTCTTGCCTTTTTCAAACTAACATTATTTTTGCCTAATGATTTAAAAATAGCTTATTATTAACCATTTAATGGAAAATCCTTGTAATTTTTTTTAATAAAGCATTACTATTTGAATGTTTCACTTCTAAAATTGTAAACATAGGCAAGTATTTCCGATATGAGAACGTTTTCAATGTTCTAAATATTAAAATTTTTTAAATGATTTTTGGCATGGTTTCAAATCTGTTTATTAGTCAATATGTTCTTTTGAAGTAGGAGTTGTGTCGAAAAAACAATGGTTTGTTTCAAAATTTAGTTTAAAATAAATAAAAAAAATGCCAAAAAAATGTAATTTGAAATAAAATGTGGGAATAGAAGAGGAATAGCTTTGAAAAAGAACAAAGTCAAATGTTTTATTGAGAAATTGGCCAGAAAAGTAAAAAATATATCATAGTTTATCACTTTATATATAAATTTGAATGCTTTTTTTGTATTCTTGTTTGTACCTTGTACGAACCCACACCTTTCATCTTATTACTCCAAAACTTTATAGGGAGTTTTACTGATGTTTCAAAAAAACCGTAAAAATATTCCGGTCAAAACAAATTTTTAATTTATTTTTGATGAATTTTTTTCTTTCTAAAATTACTTTGTTCACTAAGATAGCAGCAGATATTTATTTAAAGAAATTAAAAACATAATCGCTGATTTTTTAACAAAAAAACTCACTCCTTTGAAGGACTGAAACTTCAGTTACTTTTTAATAGCAACTTTTTTTAACACTTCCCTTTTTTAAAAAATTTTTGATTTAAGATTTTATTCTGTTTTTGACAATAATTTCAGAAGAAAAATTTTAAAATTTGACAAAAAGACAAGTCTATTTATTTTAGACGATTGGCTGTTTTTGATTGAAATTCGAGATGAAAAAAAAAAGTGAACAGCATAATACATCCTTTCTTAATTGTGGACCAAATCTGTTCGCATATTGGTAATCCAAATGAAAAAAATTAAAAGTTTTATCAAGGAATAAGCGATTGCTTGAATTTTTTATTGAAATTAATATTTTTAACTTCACGTTAAAGTTATTTTTTCTTTGCTTACCAAGTATTTATAAAAACAAATACATTTTTGAATTCCCTCTTTTTTCACTTAAATTTTTCCAGAATACTATTTAAAAATAGGATTTCATTGAAAATTTTTGCATCCTTCTATGTGAATTGTTATATTTTTTAAATTCACTCGTGCTATAAACCGGTATACTTCCTAGTAATAATATACACATTTAGCAAAATGATATATGGATAAACATTAACTATAATAATATAAATACGTAGCATAATAACGTAAGCATAACATGGAAGAAAAATACTACTAGTCACCATTATACACGAGTTTTTGAGCCCCAATTGTTTTCCTTCTTGAGAATTATTACACCATCAAAATAAAAACATTGCAGTGATATGTGTATTATCAGTCTACTGTTAGTTGATTTTCAGTTGTTTTTGACATGTGTCATAAACTTTCTTATTAGGTGTTTTTTTTTTAAAAAAAAGGAACTTTAATTTTAAAAAAAATTAAACTTCTTTTTCACTTTAATTAACTCTCTCGCACGCTCTTTCTCCTTCATATCGTAATTTTTTATAGTTTTTCTGTTTCATCAGAATTTGGACGAGTGAATCTAAAACTTCCTCAATATTGTCTTTCTGAATAAAAAAAAATGGTTACAGATAAACTTACTGACCAAGTATAAGAAATAAGTGCCTCCTTAAGAAATATTCCAGAATTCATTTGTTAGCCTTAACATGTATCACGATTTTATACCTGTCGAAGGTTTATTCCGAAGTTTTAATGCATCCATGAACTAATCTCTCGAATGTCTAAAGAATTTCATTTGCAAGAGGAAATTTCGAACACAGTGTATCATAATTTTTTTCTACAAAAAATTATCAAATCAAAATCTGAAAAGTAAGAGATCCCATTTATCATCATCTATCAACACTGTGTCTCAAAGAACCGGGTGTTCCAAAACCTTCCTCGTTCGGTCTTTTGACTTTTATTTAACACAATCGTGGATAATGTTTCAATATTCTCTTCGCACAAGATTCTAGAAGTCTTAAATTATACCATTTCTTTTAAATTGGTGATGGAATTATCTATGCAATTCTGTACTTGAGGAAGCAAAATTAATGGTGAGGAAATAAGGATATATACGATATAAGGATAGAATTGTCTGAAGGATGTTGATATCCTTTAGAAAAGTCTAGTTCTTCGTTAAATACAGTAAAACCCCGAACTTGTGACGGATCTATACGCGTCCTTCCACAAATCCTCTTGGGAAATCTTTGGGCTATCAATCACAACCAACCCTTTTGGAAGAAGAAACCTTGATATGTACAAGGTCAGTTATATATAGTATAGGTTTTTTAGCTAGTGAGTTAGATAGAAAAGAATAGATGAATTGACAGAGTTGCCTGGAGATTAAAAGACGCTAAAGAAAGATATCTACCGTTCAGGTATTTTTAAATATCGTTAGCGCGTTTCGGGCATTAAATGATTGAAGATATTTAAGTGACGATTGGTCACATAGCTAAAATGTAAATCAAATATTAGAGTGGGGGATTGATTCATAAAAAGGAGGATCAATTTTGTTGAAGTCTTCTCAGAATTCATGTCTCTCGTAGTCAAATCCCCTCTGCTTCTTTTTGGAACATCTCATCCTATTTAATTACTTGAATTGTGTCTATTGATAATTAGTGTGCTGAATAAATAGTTAAAACGTATTATAGTGAGTCGTCCTTCACTTTCTCCTACACCTAAAGCCGGGTCCGACAGTAGGTCTAGAGTGTTACATTGACACCCCACGTTGGGCACCATTGGAATACACAAGACTTCCTCCCACACATCTAGCTGAGTCCGAGAGTAGGTCTGGTGTGTTACAAACTTGCATGATAGGTGGGACTGAGTGATAACCACGTAAATCGGGATATAATTTCACATGTAAATACATACAAAAAATTTTTTTGTTGGGACCGAAGACAAAAAAAAATATTGATTTAGAAAAAAAAAGTTTAATGAATTCTTAGATAACACAAAGTCAATTCCTACTTAGGTCAACAAAAAAATATTTAGATTCTTTTTATTAAATAATTACAGTTAATATATACATATGATAGATTCACAATATTAAGTAACAAAATAGAAGCAATTTTGCCACTTTTTAACACCCTTTTAAAAGCTTCACTTGTTTGTAACGGAATCTTTGAACTCAATTTTTACCCAGTTTAAAAGATCAGATTAATTCGAAATTTTGATCACTTGTCTAGAACCGATGACAATACAGTAATTTAATAAATTTGTTTCATTGTCTTGATAAGGATCATTGGGATTAATGATTTTCCATTTTCATATTCCATCCCGCATCTGGTGACTAATTTCAGATCCCATTTCCAGATTTGACGACTAATTCCAGATTTGGCGACTAAAAGATTAAGTTCGATTAACTATAAAAGGGTATTTTTTAGATTTTTTTATTCTGTAATTTATTTTTTGTATAAAAATTGAAAAAAGGCGCATTCCCCTTACACCAACCTCACGAGAGGACTTGTGGCTCGACAGCTATAAAGAGTACTCCAATTTTGCCGCGCGAAGGAACTACACATTTACAAACATCCGTGCCTTCTCCGGGATTCGAGTGAGTGAGTGAATATTAACGTCGCACTGTTCAGCTACACGAAGGCTTTTGGCGACGTACCTCGTAATTTTGAATCATGGTCAAGTGACGAGGACGACACCTGAGCTGGCACCCCCTCTACTAAGTACCACTCCACACCAACGGGAGGACTTTTGAGCTCTCGACAGATTTAACGTGCATCGCTCCCCTACACAGTGGGTCTTCAGTGGTACTGGGATCGAACTCATAACACCCCAGCCACGAGTCCGTTATCTTGACCACTAGACTACCGCGACCCCCACGAAACTGAAGGGACTGTAATATTTCTTCGTGTTGAAGCAAATTGCCTAAAACAAAAACAACATATATTCAACAAAACTAAGTTTATTAGAGTGCATTTTTTATCTACATAGATATGTGTATATGCATGTTTAATAAACACTGTTAAAACATTTAAGTAATTTGCTCTCCTTTTTTTAATATTGTTGATAAAGTAGAATTATCAATACCAAAATCTTTACAGATTTCCGTTTTCCTCTTCTGTTTTTGATCAATTGCCTTAAGAAACTCCATCTTCATTTTAAAGCGAAATAAAAGTTTACTTTCCCCCTGAGATCTTTGCCGTTGTGCTCGCACAAGAAAAATTCTTCAGTAGTAGAAAACATAATGCTAACCAAACTCACTGATTTTTATTCAGCGACTTACTCGTCACCGAATCTCAAAGCCAATGAGAGATTAGATGTTTTTGTGTGGCGTTTGTAGGGATGGAGGGTGAAAGCAGCTTAAATAGACAAAATTGGCTTGTGTCACAGGCTATTCTGAGGGCATTTCAAAGCCAAGTTATCCTTCTTTTTACGAAACATGTGAAACTACCTCTGTCTTTCACTTCAACCCCTCTTAAATCAAGCCTGCGTGACTGGAGTTTTCCGTATTTTTTTCATTCACAGAAGGAAAATCGTTTCTAGTTGAGCGATTCTCATTTCGTGTTAAGAGAAAGAAAATACATGAAAATGCATAGCAATTTGTCGGAACCGTTGTATGTATTGTTTCGTGTTAACCGATATTTCGTCTAAAGCGTTTTCGCGTTAAATGTATTTTATTTTACAAGAATTGCACAATTAAGGGACTGTGATAGCAGAGTAGTCTGATCTTGAACTCGTGACTGGTTTTGTTGAGTCATGGTTTCAACCATAGAGTCACTGAAGATTGGTTGTGTAGAGGAACTATTGCATATTAAATTTTTCGAGACTCAAAATCCTCTCGTTGGCGTTTGCGTGGAAGCTGAGAGAGGGGTGTTCTAGGTGAGTTTTGTCCTTTTCTTTTGACCATAGTACAAAATTACGTCAACAGCCTTCGTGTTTAAAATGTTACGTAAATTCAAATTAAATTACTTAATTAATAAACTGATCAAAATATTTGATTATACAATTTGATCAATGTTTAATAAAAATTATATTTATAGTTTTTCACACACAAAGCATTTCTTCAAAAGGTTGATAACAGAAATAATTTGAAATAGTTTGAATTGACTTTCAAATGATTTAAATGTCCTTAAAAAACAGAAGTCGAGTTTATTTCTAAAATAATTGAATAAGCGGCAATCTATTTCATTTAATTCTATTCTTCTTGAATTAAAACAATATGTAAGAGAGAAAAGAAGAGCTTCTTAAGGTAAACATCATTCAACTGCGAAAGTTGCCACAGTCAAATTCGTAATTAAACATCAATATATTTTCCTTCCATTTAAATTTTCAGAAAAAGCTTTTTGATAGGCATTATCAGAACCGTTGCAACTTATCTTTTTTTGAATATCTTACTCAAAAATTTTAAGAAAAAATAATATTTAAATTGATATTTTTTACCGTGTATGTATGATTGTTGGCGAAAGTTTGAGATCACAAACTATGGTTAGAAATAACATCATTATTTAATATTAAGAATAAAAATTGTTGTTTTTCAATAGGGGACATTTTTTCAAAATAAATAAAAAATTCGAATCGCATTCCAGACCTTAACACGGCGAAGGTTTTTAGTATGCAATTTGTATGTGATGTTTTGATAATTAAGAATACAATAATACGATGTTTTGTTTCATACACATATCCATTTAAAGAAGGAAATATATTTTACAAAAACTAATAATATTATTTCCTGTGTATGCTGTCTTACTTTACCTTACATAAGAATTTCTCTCTCAAGAGGCAGAGAGAAGTAAAAAACTGTGATGTTATCTTTTCAATTGCAAGATTAAGTAAAAAAAAAAAAGAAAAAAGAACGATGCTTATATAATTCAAGTTTGACGCGCACGTCTAAGCCTATAAGATAATGTAATAAAGTTTTCAAAACAACATTGATGATATATATAATGTGTACAATTTTTCAAAAACCATTAAAAAGATCAGAATTACAGAGAATCAATATTAAAAATGGAATAATTTTTTTATATAACAATCAGTTTTGTTAATTAACACCTAGAGAAATTCCAAAATATTTATCTCATTGTGCAAGTTGTGACGGATCTATCTATCCGCATCCTTCCTCTAATCCTCTTTGGGAAATCTTTGGGTTATCAATTTGAATTAATCAAAACCAACCCTATGAATAAGCAACCGTGATATGCAGATTAGGTCGAGATAGATTGAGTTAAATGGAGATTGAGATACAGAGAGAATCTAAGAGGAGAAATTGCTACCGATTAGGTATTATTTTACATTTTGGTTCCTTTCAGAGATTAGATAGTTGAAGATATTAAAGTGACGATTGGTCACCATAGTTAAATTATAACTCAGATATTTAGAGAAGCGGATTGATCCTAAAAAAGGAGGATTGAGATATAAGAAGTCTTCTCTTAATTCTCGTCTCTTGTTGTTTCATCTTCTGTTGCTCTTATTAGGAACACCTCTTCTAGTTTAAATTATTAGAATTCTGTCTGTTGATAATTTGTGTGCTTAATAAATAGTTTGGATAAATATGGCTAGTCATCCTTCTCTTCCTCCCACACCTCTAGGCGGGGCTGAGAGTAGACCACGCCCCTTATAAAATGAAATGCTTTAAGAAATTTGAATATCCTTATTGTTCCTTAGTGGTAGTATAAAGTCTCAGAATATATTCTTTTTTATACAAATCTAGGTTATTAGTATGTTGCTTATGCATAAGTACATGTGATGCAATATCTGTCGAATAAAACAAAAAAAGAGTCAAAAGCAACCAGAACTTTCTACTAACTGTTTATCTTTGACTTTTTCTCTAAAGAAAAGACAAGTCATTTTTTAAAGTTAACAGTAGCGATGTTTTCGTCGTCGAAATGACTTCATGCGAGTTGTTATTATAATTTATTTTTGTTCGAAATATTTTTGTGGTTTCTCTTCCGCAACAATCAACTACTTACTCGTTTTATGCGGGAAACTTATTTTTTCTCTCGCCTGTGTAAACAGATGACCTCGGTCATACTAAGCAGTTTCCGGAGTCACTTCTTTCGAGTTTATGTGATTTATGTTAGCGTTTCGGATATTCGGCCTCGAAAAATGTTTGTTACTGCAGGTATCATCTCTCTTTTTTCGGCCAAGTGGTTCCACAGCTGCAAAGGTGTGTAACATGTTCTGGAATATCCACGGGGATGAGGAGGGGTGATAGGGGTGCTACGTTATTTCCTAACCTATTTAGAAATCGTTGCATATATTACAAGCTCTCAAGTTCATCTTCAGTTTGTGTGATTGCGTACTTTACACTCGTCAAGGACGTGCACGTTTTGAAATCTGCTGAGGATTTGATTGCTGTTTCATCAAATGAGTGATTGCTTACAGAAGTTTTGCAATTTCACAACGAACAAGATGTTGAATTGGTAGAATGATACTAATTAGGAAATAGCTTTATTACAAATTGATTCAAAAGTTTCAGATAGATTTTATAAAATCCTTGATGTATATATATATATATATACATACAGCCAAATAAATTTTTTGAACAATGTAAATTCAAATTTTGATCAGATAACGGTTGTAACAAACTTTTTAAACGCCTCATCAGTTTGTGACACTATATTTTCCGTTCGTGCCGCATCAGTCAGTCGTTATTGGCTGAGGCGTAACGTAAACACCCGCAACCCTCGCATCGCGGGAGGAGGGGCAAGGTTCTAGGGGGCTCGAAGTCTGACTGACGCCCAGTACGTATTTAACCAATTTAAAAATCTGACTATGACGGGGGGGGGGGGTAATATTCTTCGTTACGCTGGTGATGCATATCACTAAAAAACAACATTCTTGGAAAGTGTAAGAGGTTCTCCACCAATTTTGACAAATGTAATACCGTTGAAAAATACTGGCAGAAGAAAAAAATCTATGAAACTATCTTCGTATTTGAACTGTTTTCAGAATATCAGCAAATTTCTATTTCTGTAGACAGTGACGAACGAGGGGTGGTGTTAGGAAGTTCCTAACACCACCCCCTAACACCACCCCTTCCTTGGTGTATGGAAGTGCCCTTCCATACACCAAGAGATTTCTAACTTAAAGCATAAAAATTACGCCTCTGGACGCGCTCCCTTTCTCTCTCTCTTGTCCATTCTTTTTTCAAAATGTAGGCCCCTCCCATAAAAGTAGCCGAACTCTACTCAACAAAACAAACATGCCTGTCAAATTTCAAGTCTGTACGATTAATAGATCAAAAACAGGTATTTTCATCTGAAACATCCCCGCAAATCCCCTTGGTAGACGATTTCTATGAGCCCCGTTCTTGCTTCTTAACAAAAGAAACATGCTTGTTAAATTTAAAGTTTATATGTTAAATAATTCTGGAAATCTCAGGATCAGTGAGTGAATAATTTTTCTCTTTTCTCGACAGAAAGATATAAAATATGTTAATATAATATAATTCATATCACCACGTAAAGGGAAAGGGGAAAAACATTCCTTGTCATTTGGCGGGCTAAATTAATATAGCACAGAAATATATCTTTTTATTAACAGCCCAATTGAACATAACCAGAATATAAGAAATTACCAGTTTTTAAATATTTCATCCACTCTTAAAACATGGCATAAGATAGGTTTAAATAAAGAAAAACTATTTTTATAAATCAGTGCCTTGAAACTAGGGACAAGAAGTAAAAATAAATGTCAGACCACAATTCACTGAGATTAAGGCAGATATGTTTGAAATTACATCATAAACGGTAATGAGAAAAACTGTCACAATGTTTCCTTGAAAGAGCTGTGCTACTGAATTTTGCTTTGTCCGAGTTTAGCCGCGCGAGACATTATGATTATTTTGAATAATTTTCAAGTTAAATTGAATCTAAAGATTGCTTTTTGATTTTTTTTTTTTAAATGACTAAAAAATTCGTAAATACTTGTATTGTAAGCAGCCGGATAAAATACATTTTTAAAAAGAAACATAAGTTCAACAAACAATTTCTTGATATTTTAATTATCTGGAATTAAAGAATGTAATATAAATGTTATATATAGTAATATATGATTGCAAATATGATAATATATATTAAAAAACTTAAATAATATTATTCAAATTTCAATTAAAATATCAAAAGTAAAACATTTATTCTAGTTTGACGATTTCAAGTTTTCGAATCTCTTGTAAGATGGAAAAGTTTAGAGAGCAAGAGAGAGAGATTTTTCATTTTTCTACGTTCCATCTCTCTTGCAGAACAACCAAAATTAAACTCAAATTCGAACTTATTAATTCTTGACAATCATAGAGTAGTTGAACATATCTTGAGTATAAATCAGATCGAAAGAATTACATCACATTTAAAAATTGCGGTAATAGAATTCCATTTAAACAATTGCACCAAACCTTATTTATTTTGTATCGTTACAAATGAGACCACTCTAACGTTGAGAATATATATTAATTTCTATGGTGCCAAATCTGAAAATAGAGCGATATCTGAAAACTAAGCGATATCTGAAGCCAACAGTAGCTATTAAAAACACCCTAATTGATTTTCGCCCTGTGTTTTCCAACCCGCCCAGTGCTCTGATGTGGGATTCCGACCTTAAAAGGCGTAGGTACTCGTCAAACAAACATCAAGGAGTCAGCGGGGCTCGTATTACAGGTAAGGTGACCTCAATGCGAATAGAACAACAGGGGTGTCTACAGAAAATATCTTCCAGAAATTTCAAGATTCCTTAACACCCTCCGTCATTTGCATAGGTGAACCAAGAATACCTAGGAAGATGAACCTAAATATTTAATAGGGGAAAAAATTACATACAGGAGTCAAGGATATCGTTCAGTCAAGATGCATAATGTTCCAAAAAAACGAGTTCTTATTCCATAGTAGGCTTAGCTGGAAAACCGAAAATTTCAACCGAGTTTGAAATTTTTTTTGGACGAAGTGCGGAAATAATTTAGGTTGATGATTCCTGGTGGTGCTCAGTAAAAAGGAGAAAAATATTATATATATATATATAAGAGCCACTCTGTGTTTTAAGGCTAATTTCAAGGAACGAGTTCTGATTCAAAAGCAGGCTTAGCTAGGAAACTAAAAAAATTAATCGAGTTTGAAATTTACATTAACGCAAAAGTAATTTCAGGCACCGTACGTAAAAGGACGAATTATGTTAAAAAAAAAGACCCAGTTCGCTTTGAGATTAATTCCAAGGTATGAACTCTAATTCCAAAGCAGGCTTAATTCAAAAATAGAAAAAAATTCATCGAGTTTAAAAAATGGACAAAGTGTAAAAGCTTTGACCGGTCCCAGTGATAATTCAAAGTAATGTCGGTAAAAAAAGGATGAATATATTAAATTATATATTTGTAAATCAACTCTTTTCAAGATCAAATACTACGTTTTTTTAAAAAACGAGTTTTGATTCTATAGTAGACCTTGCCGAAGATCAGGAAAAGTCTATACAGCTAGAAAATAGGATTAAGTGCAAAAAATTGTTGGGGCCCCCACTGATGATCCGAGGCGGTGTTTAGTAAAAGAGAGACCACTACATTTTAAAACTTCAGTTTCTTAAAGAACCCAATTGCTTTTTATGACTAATGTTAGGAAAGTCATTTAATGATGACGGATATGAAATTATGGCTTCTCGCAGTGGGTCTTGTATAAAAGTAATAATTATCAACACGAACTATTTAGAAAACTAGGTAATTTATCGACTTTCTAAACGGTATCTGTCGATATGAAAGATTTCTCGTACTATGAAATACTTCAGCGAGATGATTACATGCCATTATTGAAAGGCGGGGCTGAAATATTTAGTCAGAGGGAGGTCTGGAATTCACATAGTGGAATAATTGGCAAGAATACATGTCATGCTGATCTATTGCGGGATTTTAAACAGTTATTTCACCCGCAAAGCATAACCTTTAATTGATTCTCTATGCTATCGGTTGTATATCTAGGTCATTTTTCGCCGCCTCGTAAGAGATGAAATAAGGTAACTTTCGTTTTTCAGCAGCTGCTGATGACGAAAATGATGATGATAGTAGAAATTTTATGAACCCTAACGTGCAATTGCTCCATACTTTTTCTTAATTATTAAAAATTGTTTTGAAATTATCTTTAGGACATGTTATTATTTTGCAATTGTAGAATTCCTCAAAATCAAAGAACGCTTTTGGATATGAAATTTATGAAAAATTGATGAATTCGAATTGCATATTGAATGTTACTTTTTTCAAGTGAAAACAGTAAATATTCTTCATCATACACAATCGCTTATAATACATTTCAAGGAGAGCCGTTAGTTAATTGTGAATATTCTTCTTCTTTTGGGTAAGGTACATATATTCGTAATTTTAAACTTAAATTTTGTAAGTAATTTTATTGTGCTTCATTGATTTTATTTGTTATAATGAGCTTTAACTTTCATTTTTTTTTTATGAAAATGTTGAGTCAAATATGCAAAGGATGGAACGAATTTCATTTTGGACGCAGTCGAGCGAATATATTTGTTCTATAAATTGCATTAATTTTTCAGAAGAACAGCAACTGATATAATCACAGATTTGAACAATTTTAACAGTATATGAACAGTTGTAAATATAAGAAATATCTTGCTTCACAAAACTCAGTTGCACTTGGCATGCTTTATATAGATATTTTAATCTGTGTATCTCAAGCTGGGCACTTTAATTTTACCGCTCTTGAGAGCCAGTGAAATCATTAAGTTAAACAAAATGAATCGTTCTATATTTCTTTTGAATTGTATTCGAAATATTAGAATCATTATAGCTACGAATAAGAATTCCTACATACTTATTAAATAATAAAAAAAAAAAAAAAAAAAAAAAAAAATATTCAAGGAGTACATTTTTAAAGGAAAGCTACATTAACGGGAGTAACATAGGCTATATTTTATTCCCGTATTCTTACGGGAACGGAAACTATACGGGTGAACGTGAAACTGAATGCCAAGATGAACGCCAAATTGAATGCCAAGGTGAGCTAATGAAGTCGGTGTTTTGGTTACTGGCGACCGATGCTCTTCATGAGACATAATAGTGTTACGCGCACATGATAATACGCTGACACGTGCCATAATTTTTTTTATGATAGTTATCTCACTGTTCAGTTAAGCAGAGCATCGGCTGTTTGGGAATGCACTTTTAAAAATAATAAATCAAGGCTTCATAAGCAAAAAGCAATGCAAGAAACAAAAATTTGATAAGTTTTACGTGAGTTTTAATCCTTTCTTTTTTTTTATTACATTTTTAGTCACATTTAAACAATAGTTATTATAATCCCAATCTATATCTTACAAATAAATAAAATTGAGTGTCTGTTTGTAATTTCAAATTAAGCAGCTTTTTACTTAATTATAAAAACCCTTTATTAGACGCCAGTTCTTTTAGTTTTTAGTGAACTATTTTTATATTTAATTTTAAAAAGAGCAGAGACGATAGTCACGCGTATTGAATAAGCTATTTCATATTTTAGAATTTTGTATTCACTTCAAATCTTTATAAAAAGGAAAACGAAATGGCAAACGATAATAATTTCGTAATGATTATTTTTTGCGACTAATGTTTGATTACAACATTATTTAGTCGCGTCATTCTCTAAAACTTATAAAATAAGAATATTACAATTAGTATGTCAAGACTGATAAACTTTCAAAGTATATGTCAATAAATTTTTTCTCTATCTGATAAAAATGTTCTTTTTTAAAGAATTATTTCGTTGCAAAAGATTGTCTTACGTTGTTCTAATTTTTGTAAAATCGAGACTAAGAACAATATATAAACCCTAACTTTTTCCGGAATAATTTTGCAAAAGAAACATTTCACATGAAGATTTGAGAATAAGAAAAATATATGTTCAGTATATTTTTTTTTGAAGAAAGTAATTTAAAGTGCAATTTTAGTTACACAGTTTGAAAAATGTTTCCAAAAGTTGTATTCTAACAATAAAATTTCAATCAGAAATTCTGTAATCAGAATAAAAAGGTTTTACAAAAAAAATTATCGTTTGTGTTAAACTCTAAAACTAAATACATAATTTAAGCTGCATACTTTTGATAAAGCATGGAATGACGTGTAAACTCTGAAGTATTTCGAATGCTTTGACATAAGAATGCATACAATTTTGGTATTCAGTAGTATTTTATGCAAATAGGATTGATTTAAGAAAATAAATAAACTGTCTAAGAGATTTGCATCAGATTTTATCATTAATTTAGATTGATTTTAATCTGTAAATACGTCGAGGAAAAAATATTTCCGGAAGAGAACCGTTAAAACAATGTTTTGAAATTCAAAGGATTTGAGAAAGTAATTTTGACCTTAATTTCTATGAAATTTAAATCGGAATTAAACAATTTAAGTCACACACTATTAGCATTACGAATTTAGTTCATCCGCCTGTTAAAATTTTTTTGAGTTTATAAATGTTAACTGTGTAGAAAAAATTTTAATTCGTAAATTTTTATGTTACAGATCAGTGACGGGTATTTAGGTTTATTTTCCGGATTGCTATTTATTTCAAAATAGAAGTGCAGAATTTTTAATTTAAATATTTTGCAAAAAAAAAAAAAAAAAAAAAAAATCGAGAGAAAAAAGGGACAGGGAAAAAGAGAAAAAGTAAAAAAACAAGATATCAATCATTGGCATGGTCAAGTAATTTTAGCGCGTTATTCACATGTTGTATTTTACAATAATGCAACTAATTAACTTTTTACTAACAGAAAGTAGTTCTGTACTTAAAAAAAATTTAAAAATGATTACATTTAAATATGATTCGGCTCATCTAGGGCACAAATGCGACCCAATGCCGAACACCCGAGGTCAATTGGTTGCTTATTGGCTGAGAAAAAGTTACGACAAAATATGGAACGAAGACGAAGACGAAATTTGCGTCCTAATAGCGCTTTTTTTACACTACGTGAAAAACGTGCTAAAAATATCATTTTATCACTTAAAAGGCTAAAATCAGGAATTGTTACATCAAGTACAGATGAGCTAAAAGTAAAAGTTATTAGTATACAATGAGGGTGTGAAAAAAGTTATTTGTTCAGATTTCAATATTTTTATTTATTAAAGTACTTACTTATCAATTCTTCGATTTGGAATTTTATTTTTAATTCTGCTAAATATATTAAAGTAATATAAGTAAAGTAATATAAGTCCCCCCAAAAAAACTACAAGATTCTTAAACTCTTTAATTGAGTTCAGAAAGCTGAATATTCTCACTCCATAAACTAAAATTACGACGGTAGCGATTTCAACCACTTTGTGATTTCAGAACATATTCGACCTTTAAAGTTATCTAAGTTCATCTCTCGGGATTCTTTTGCGAAACAGAACAAAAATCAAAAAATTATGTCCGATCTTCAAGGTCACTTTCTGTCACTGTTTCAAGGTCTTTTCTGGTTCATTTGAAACGAGTGGAACAATTTTAGCTTTATCGGTAGACATTTGCTGTGTCTGAGTCTAAATTTCTACCGACACGGTTGCAATTTTATTGTTAAAGGAGGTCGTTTCCTTTGTGCAACAAGTTTTCAATGGGACTATGAGATGTACTTTCGCTTCCACTCTTTGTTTATAAGTCGGTATAATTGAATAGTTTTTTTATTTGGAAATAATTCAATGTTTTCGAATTAGACTTAGCTTGAGTTCTAGTAGTAAGATGCAATTTTTGTTCATTAATTATTACAGAGATTAGGGTTTTTCTTCCGCCAAGCACATGAAAACATAACTTTTGACTAATATTAGTAGATTTTGTGGAATTTTCGATGGAACTTTCATTTTAGGCTTAGGATTTTATGTGACTATTGTAGCTGCTCGGTTGTAGTCTTAAATTCAGCATTTTTGAGCCAATGGATTGTAGCCTTTTTATTTGATTATTTTTTGTAATAAATTTTTTTTAGTAAAACAGGAAAACGTTAAATATATAGGGTGAACCAAAAGTCTTGTCCGAAGTTTAAATATATATTGTGATCAACCTATTATAATTAGACATTATGTTTTTTCCCATCTGATGTAATTTTTCTTATGGATTTTTTATAAGACCTTGGTAAATTTCAACGTGTGCTCCCTCGGTAGCTCGGAGACTGTCTAAGCGATATTCCAGTTCCCTCCAAGTGTTTAAGAACACTTGTTGATTCAAGACACCCTCAAGATATGTTTATGTCTTTCTCCACTGGCGTAACGAAGAATTTAAGGGTCCCTTGCAAAAGATTTTGGGCTCCAAGCAGGATCTTATAAGGGTACAAACTTGGCGTCAGTCAGGCTTTGGGCCTCCTAGAATTCTGGCCCCGCCCTCGCGATGTGGGGGTTGTGGGGGTGTACGCACTTTCTGTTTTGCACTTTAAAAGCATGCAACCTAAGCCTTTTATGAAGAATTTTTACCAAACTTGTTTGTGATATTTTGAAGTTCACGTGATGCCTTATAAGTTGATTTAGGACTCCGTTGAAACGATTACCGAACATGCTCAACAGTTTCTTCACTCATACTAGACCTGCCACTTCTAGGAAGATACTTAACGCTGCCTGTTTCTTTAAACATTTCATAGTGTCGCTTAATTGATTTTGCATCAGAAAATTTGCTGCTTTAGCAACATCGAAATCTACGCTGAACATTAATGAGCAATTTCGTTTCTTAAAATTAAGTACACATTGGGCTTGCTCTTGAATTGACGCCATTTCGGCAAAAAAAAAAAAAAAAATGTCCTTCTTACAAATGTTCCCTTGGGAAGCAGCATTCGTGCAATCTACTGCAAACAAATACAAAGAAAATTAAAACTGGCCTATCCAATAATATAAAAGTTACATTATTACGTTTTTTAAAATTTCTATTGGGCTGCTGATTAGTGTTTTACCTTTGCAGACCTAGTACATTCCCTGGAAGCTGGTATCTCTTTTTAATGCGGCACCATATAGGCGGATACCAATCGCCACAAGTAATTTTGACGCCCAGTTTCCTCCTCAGAGGAAGGCACCTGAGCTCTTGGTGATGAGAACCTGTACTAGGATATAATTTTGCCAAGAGCACCTAAGCCAAATAGACACACTAGGGATCGCTTACATTCCATATAAAAAAATGAGTTGATTACTGTTGATTTTCAGCATCATAAAAATTCACCGGCCGGGTTCGAACCCGCAACCTTGATACAGAAGGCCAGCGACAAACCAATCATGACACTCAGCCGGCATATACATTATTATATTGAATGATTATTTTGTAATGAATTTTCACAATCAGGATAAGACATTTGGTTCACCCTGTATTGTAAGCAAGTAAAACGTAATAATATAATTTATTGAATGCAAAAAAATTAATATACTTATAGAAAAATGTGTGTGCTTGAAAGATTGATTTCTCTTTCATTCAGTGCCAAACTAATTTATTATAAAATCTTATCAAATATTTAACCAATTATTTAACTAACTTTAATATTAAGTTCTAATTTTTTTGAATGGTCGAAAAATCTTTAATATTTATAATATAATTCTATCTAAACAACACATTTCTAAACATTTATATTGAAGGAAAGTTGTTAACTTGCTTTTTATTGAAATATTTTGAATCTACATTGCTTTGAAACCGCCACAAATAATCAATTTATTTTTGTATTTTAATATGATTTTGGGGAATATTCAAGAATATATTTTTAACTAAATTTAAAGTTGCAAATTTCCAAAATTTTTATTCGAATTCAAGGCATGGTTAAAATTAGTTAAAAGAATCATTTTTTGATGTTAAATTAAATTTAGTTATTATTATTTTTTTTTAATATAATTATTTCAAATTTTCTGATTTTTCATTTTTATTTTCAAAAAAATTATCGTTTTATGTTTGAGGATATTCAATTAAATCATAATTTATCACTAAATAGTTTCAAATTGATTATTTTCCATTTTATTCGCATTTGTTAGGGTAAATCATAAAAAGGGGGAGGGATGAAACGAAAAAGTTTTGCGTAGGCTTTTTATTACTTGTCCAGCATCTGAGAAAAATTATAACATTCCATATTTTATAACACATTTAGAAATAAACGCAGATATTAGCTGTTTTAAGTTTAAATTTCCCTTGCATTTAGAATAATAAATCCTCATAAGCTAAAAGACAAAATTCTGAAAGATTTTAGAAACTGACTCTTTGCCCTTTTTTGAATGATATATGTAATTTAATTCTTTACATTAATGTAATCATAAGTCATTATTAACGATATAAATGAACAAATACGAAAACAAATTATTTTCCCACAAAATTGAATAGAAATTTCGACGTAAAATAGCGATATGGAAAAAACGTATCTAATAATGAATTTGAAAGCACCGAATGCCATATCTAGAACCATAAATTGGAACTCCCGAAATATTTTTATAAAATTAAAAGCAACTAATCAGAACCTTCAGATCAATTTGTACCTGTAACCGCCAAAATTAAAACAATTGTAAACCTAACTATCAAGTGAGTGAGTGAATATTTACATCGCACATTGTTCAGCGACCCGAGGGCTTTTGGCGACGGACCTCGTATTTTTGAACCATGGTCAAGTGACGAGGACGACACTTGAGCTTGCGCCCCCCTCTCCGAACTATCACACTACACCAACGGGAGGACATTTCAGCTCTCGACAGATTTAAGGTGCATCGCTCCCCTACGTGGCGGGTCTTCAAGGGTGCTGGGCTCAAACGCCAGCCACGAGTCCGTTAACTTGACCATTAGACTACCGCGGCCCCTAACTATCGAAACGTATTAAATTTGTAATGAGGGACTGTTCCTACTTCTCTCTAACCCCCCTTGTCTACTCTTGGACCCGGTTCAATGTGTGGGAGGAACTAATTGATCAGACGACATGATTCACTAAAATCGTTTATTTGTCACAATATTCAACCCAGATACAATAATAATCCGATTAAGATAGTTTTGATCAATTACCAGAGCGCGAAGGTGAGACCAGGATATTTACGGACATTCAACTAATTTCTACGATAACTTATACAAGTTCGTTTTTAAATAGGACGCGCACTAACAATTTACTCTCTACCTTCTATTTAAATAAGGAGCATAGTACCTGAACTCTTGTGCTTCAAAAGTCCTATAACTGAGGTCTTGAACACTCAAGTTTGGCTTAATCACCTCGCATCCGAACGATCCTCACTTTGGTAATCTTCAACTCTCACTTTAACAATCTTAGATTCTCACTTCACTAACTCTGAAAACTCGCGAATACAGAATTTTATTAAACTTAATTTGCATATTCACGTTTTCTTACTTTCGGTGAAAGTTGGTTGAATTAATTATTTCCCTTAAAGAATCCCCAAGAAGTTAGTAGAGCCGCGTATAGAACCGTCACAAATTATTTAAAGAATTCTTTATATAGTCGTAAAATAGAACATTTTATTCTCTTTCATCTTATTCATTCTCTGTATAAAAATGACATTTTTTTTTTTTACCTTTTTGCTCAATCACAGGGTTTTATTGGCAATAATTTTGGATTTAAATTCAACTTTTTTTTAATGATTCCATTGCCTTGATTACACGAGTATTTATTTGTGAGTCTTAAGGAAGTTCAAATAAACTAAAATATTTACAAATTTTATGTATGAAGGTTGCTGTCAATGTGTTTTAGTTGTTACTATGTATCTCTTTTAAAAACCTGTCAGTCATGATTTACTATACGAGAGTAATTTGTCCGATAAGAACAGATGTATGAACCTAAAAATCTGCTAAATGTCATAAATTATTCTGTACAACAAAACATAACCGAGGCATCGAGTGAGGTGCGGCTGATAGATTGAAAAGCTTCTGAAAGTCGCCCACGAAGCTGAATTTGAACTTTGAACTTGAGAAATGGAATACATTTATAAGTACAGATTCAATTGTGCAAGAAAAAGAACTACAGGTGTATATTAGCTTAAAATAGATGGTTTTTCCACAAAACGCGAGCTTCTGCTTATAAGCAGCAATACATATATCTAGAGAACTCTTACTCATCTCAGTGTCCTTTAGGATTAAATATGTTTGTGTTAGGGGGGTATGATTCAAAAGTTTCCAGACTGATCCTATAAAATTGAAACTTTTTCTAGTAGGGCGACTACGATAAAATTTCTGTGTTATTGCATTCTTCCCCCTTTCTAAAATAAGTTTGCTCTAAATCACGTGGTAGGTCGGTCGGTAAGGGGTCGTATTTTGTAGGCAGATGTATTTAGTTGTCGGCGATTGAAAGCAATTGTGTTTGTTGAGCCGATATTAATTTTTGTGTTCGTTTGGAAAAAAGTGCTACGGAGCCTTACGAAATTTTGAAGCATGTGTAAGGCTGTGATTTATTATCGCGAACGCAAGCTTTTGAGTGGCATCAAGGTTTCAGAGAAGGCAGGGAAAGTGCCGAAGATGGCAAACGCTCTGGTCTTCCACATATTTCCCGCACCGCTGAGAACATGGAAAAGGTTTCTGCGGCGGTACGTAAGAAAGACTTCAAATAATATCAGAATCATTTGCGAAATCCTTGGCCATATATCAACGGATACTGACTAAGGATTTTAACATGCATTGGGTGTGTCAACATATCGTTCCCCGCATGTTAAACGATGTCCAATCTGCAGATGAAGTTAAAAGTGCATCGAAGGTTGAATTAAAGGACATAGCTAAAAATGAATTCCAGAAATTTTTCGATGACCCTTACAAGCCATGGCAAAAGTTTGTCGTTACTCAAAGGTCTTATTTCGAAGGAGAATGTGTTTTAGCGGTTTAATTGATAATATTTTTTTAAATTACAGACTCAGCCCGGGAACTTTTGAATCATACTACGTATAATCAAATAGAATCGAGTCTTGATTTGTAGACATAGCGGTGTTGAGTAAATTTTAATCGAATCAACACTATTATTTTATTAATTACTTATTTTAAAAGAGTTTCTGTCTTATATTTTAAGCAGCTTTACTGAAATTATAAATTATTGATGTGTCTATGTTTCTTGGAGTACTAAAAATGTTAAGGTTTTGAACCTATTCAACGTCCACGGACAAATTTCTACCTACTAGGGCAGCGGTCGGTCTTCACTAGTGATCCGTTAAGAATTATTTGATTGGTTCGTAGAAAAAATTTGGAGAGAAAGTTCCGTTTTATGAATACGGATTCAACTTTATTTTTGCTACTACTTTTAGCGAAATCCCTCCCGAGTTTACTGATTTTTTAGCTACTTTTGTAGGTATATCTAGTGGTATTTGAAAGTGAGGGCAACCATGGTAAATCGGCAACATAATACTTTATTTTGATCAAAGCGTAACAAAGAATATTAGGCCCTTTACCCTGCAAAGTCAGGTTTTGAGCCCCAAGCTTTTCCTACAAAGGATGTCAGTTAGGCTTTGGCACCCCTAGAATCCCCAGCGATACGGGGGTATACGTTACGCCTCTAATTTTGATATCGTTTTGTGTTGTCGGCTTGTTTTTAATTTTCGTGGAGGTTCCTTTTCAGTGACATGGAAATGGACGTAGAGACGTAAAAATAAATGACAATATAGTTATAGTGGTCTGCCCTATAATGGTCAATCATATCAGTGGTCCACCAAACATAAAATTATACATCTAGTAGTCTATGGAGCTCTAAAGATCGGTGACCGCTATTCTAGAAAGCTCCTACTGGGGAAAAAATGAATCTTCTTACTATATATAAAAATTGAAGGGATTGAATGCTTTAAAACCTAAATGTACAAAATTAAACAGATTTCTGTCACCCATCCGGTTTTGTGGTTAGCGACACTGACTGCTGTGCCGTAGAGCTTGGGTTCGAATCCCAGAGAAGGCATGGATATTTGTAAAATGCCTTTGCGGCAAGGGAGTACTCTAAATAGCCGTAGAGTCGCTAGTCTTCTCGTGATGTCGGCGGAAGGGGAAAAGAGGTGGAAGGGGCCCCTGATCACCCCAAAGGTGTTCTGCCTCAAAATTGGGGTGGATCAGAGTCAAAACGTACTGTTACCTGCATGGTGCTCAACGACAAACGTACATCTAGCCCTTTGCTGCGATGAATTTTGTGGGACTCGATCTGACACTGTCAGACAGATGGAATAAATAAAACAACAAATATTTTTCTGATTTTAAATTAATTTACAGATCTATATAGACTACATCTGAGATCAAATAGACTCGAAGAATTACTGTTTATTGAAATAGATGCTGTCAAAGTCATACATGTTTTCAAGGAAACTTCTATATATATATACTATAATGTTCAATATACTGCAGGTAATTTCTAAATACATTATAATCTGAGAAAAGTACCCCGAAATTTGAGTGATACGATTTTTGATTCAATTTACAATAGTTCTTTATCATACAGTGATTTCTTGAAATTTACTGAAATGTCATTCAAACAATCTGCTGAATAATTTTTAGAAGGATAAATAACATTACTTCTTGCATATTTAAACAAAAAAAAGTATTTATGGAATATTCTGTGATAAAATTCTAATCCAAAGAATAAGTTATATCCTCCATAACACCTACACGCGAAAAGATAAAAGTGTTGCCAGAAAGCATGAAATTTCAGGATTTGCCTGCAATAATAAACTACATCACGAAAATAATGAACTTAAGAACTTTGGGTCAAAAAAGGGCGGGAAAAATAAAATAAGTATTTAAACTGAATCCGTTGTCAAGCTTTTAGGTGTGGTATCAGGAACAATAAATTATAAAGCCGTCAAAGGAATAAAATCACATTCTTATCAAACTGAAGACAAGCAGAGGTAAAAAAATTTCTTATTCAATGTCTTCTATTATTGATCGTCCTTCAAAATTGTCACATGATAACGAGGAGGTGCGTTCTGTACCTAATTGCTCTGAGAGCAGATAGCGGTTTCCCTTTTTTTTTGAGAAACAGACATTTCTTAACCTCCCAACCTCTGCCGAAGTGGGTCGAATGATCTCTTCTCTGCCCTCGGGCAGTGGGTCGAATCTTGCCGAAAGTGAACGAAGAGAAGACTTTTTAAATAAATAAAGGTTAAATAATCAAAACATAAGGAAGTACTGAAGTGACGTCATACGACGGTTCTTTTATTAATCGTTTTCAATACGTATCGCGTGTGCTTCAGGTGTTGATATTTTTTTCTAAAATGGAGTGGTTAGTGAATAAAAAGTTCAAAGAGGTTGAAGTGGTTGAGTTTCTAATGTATTTATTTATGATATTCGAATTGTTTGTGTGGGTAAATGCAAGCGAATTAATGAGTTTGTATAACATGAAAGATGTTTAAATAGGTGCAAATGAAATAACGCAAATGTGATTAATTGTTTTTTATTTAATACATTTAAATAAATGCTGATGATAGGCTTTGACGTGAAATGATTGCTCATAATTTTCGTATATTTAAATTTGCATTTGGTAGCTATACGAACGAAATAAAAGTATAATTGAGGAGAAATAAAACTCTTTTATATCGAATAAAGTCCCGTGTTTCGCAAAGACCATGTTAAAATCCATGCTTGATATTTTAAAATAGATAGTTCTTGAACATCTGTACTCTTGAAACTGAACCCGAATAAATAGGCAATGAAAATTTTTAGTAAGTATTTTTAATGACTCACTTCCACGTCACAGGTCCGGGGCTCAAAACCTGGCCTGGGAAAAGTCGACTCAGCCTTTCATCTCTTCAGTGTGTCGATAAATGAGTATCAAACTTGCTTGGGAACTGAACACTGGGGGTTTTGTGCCACTCTGACCACTTGACCGAAACATCTGCACATACACCCTAGCGTCTAAGATCATATCAACCGATACCGAAGGTCACCAATAATACGAGAAAGGCATAATAGGCCTTGACTCTCATGGGCTGTTGCGCCACTGATTTCAGTTCAGTTCAGGATTTATTAATGGACGCGCACTCTAAAACAACGCGAAGGTTATTGGTTAAGGAACTCATAATTTTGAATTGTGTTCAAATGACAAGGGGGACACCTGAACCTTTCTTAACTCCCACACTACACCAGTACGAGGACTTTGAGTTTCGACAGAGCCCCTCTACACTTCGGGTCTTCAGTTGCGCTAGGATTCGATCTTATGACCCTCCAACCACATGATCTGGACCAAGACCACTAGGTTACTGAGTAGCCACTACCATAATTTTTGAATCATTTCGAAGGAAAAACTCACGAATATATTATACTCATGTATTAACTTTCAAAACTCCAGAAATCTACAATCCTTCTAAAAACTGTTTATCGCAATGCATCTGAAGTGGCTGGTAAACATTTTGACAGAACACCCTGTATTGAACTTATCGATTCCCAAGTTGATTCGTGACTTAATAAAATAGAAATTTTTATTAAAATAAATTGCAATTTGAGAAAAATCTTCGATTACATAGTTTTGTCAAGCCTGTAATCATAAACTTGCAGTCAAATCGAGGCACTGCTTGTGATGGAGTGAGCTGTGAGATGTGATTTTCTGACTGAGAAGTTGGGTTACATTTATATGGGCAAGGACTAAATTTCTGTGACGTCCAAGCCACATGATAACTACAATCGCGTGTTCCAGTCAATCAGTTGATAAATTCATGTGACGTTACAGTCACATCATAAAAGCAATCGTGTGTTTCCAGCCAATCAGTTCATGCGTTTCGCTGTTGCCAACTTGTGACGGATCTATACGCGGCTCTTCTAATCCCTTTATGACTCTTTTAGGAAAATATTTATTTCAATCATTTTTCACCGAGTAAGGAAGCGTAATTACGTAAATGAAATATATTATATAAATTCTGTTTTCGCGAGTTTGTGAGTTAGCAAGTAGGAGTTAACATAGAGTCTGCGCGTTAGCTGTTAGTTTAAGATTGAAAGAGAGTGGAATTAGTTAGAGGTCTTGGAGTTGTCCAGAAAAAAGATTACAGAGCGTGGATCCAACGACATTGATCAAGCCAAGAGAGATCACCTGCAAGTTTCCAGTGTAGGATCCGATGCATAAAAAGTACAAGTATTGTGAGCTGGATTAAGTAGAAGTTAGCTTATTAGTGTGCGACGTAGTTATATTTGAGCGTAGACCTATCTTAGATTCAGTTGAGGGTCTGTAGTAGTATCCCCGTGTTATAGAATTTCACCTCCGCGCTCTACTGTTTAATCGCCTACATTATTTAGATTGTTATTATGTCTGATTGATATTTGGTAACAATAAATTAATTAGATTGAAATCATGTCTGTGGATCATTTAGTTTCTCCCACACACCTAGCCGGGTTTACAGGTAGAAAAGGGCGTTCAGATGTAAGCAGGAACCGACTGCTATCACAAACTTTTTCTCAAAAAGTACATATTTATCAGCAATAACTCCTCACATAGGTAAACAAAAATTCATTTGATTTATGTACACGTATAATACAACATTTTTTTTTTTAATATTTGGAACAAACTTTTGAACAATCGTAATACTTGAGCATTTTTACCAAATTATCAAATTTGAAATTGTTTCTAAATATTATTAGTACAAGTCTAATGCCAGTTTTGAATTAAATGGAAAACACGTGACTGCATTCATCATGTGATCATCATAAGTTCAGCCCATTAGAAACCAAATTTAAACTTACTAATTTATAGTTATTGCATTGAAAATGGCATTTAAATCAGACAAGAAAAGTATCGAGATACTTCACAATGAATTCTTTATTAAACAAATAATGCCATTTTCCTTTTTCTTTCCGACATTCTTTTGCTCTCATCACTCCGCTTTTTCTTTCCACAACCCCTTTAGCAACGCCACCGATAAGAAACAATGTAAAACAAAGATCCCTTTTGTGTCAAACAAAATAACAAAATCAAAGCTGCGTCGTGCGACACGGTCTTCGGAATGTCACGCGTTCTTTGTGTCGCAAAACCGCGAATTGTTTCATCCGATTCCTTCAGATCTTGCGCAAGCCTGAAGACCCGTGCCTCTGAGAAGCTAACTTTCGCTTTCTTATTATTTCTCTCACTCGGATTGTATGCATAACCCAGTAAGATTTGTATTCTGTGGGATTAACCCCAAATCTTCGCACACGAGGGAAGGGTCAACTGGTGAAGAAAATACACCACACTCACGTGCGCAGCAGGAATGTTAAAAAAAAAAGGTTCTTTTTTGGTTTCGACGCGCTTCCTTTTCTAAATAGACAATGAAAGCAAATATACGTGGGTGTTTTGTTTCAATTAGGTGCGAGGTTTAACACTCTATGAAGTTTCTCGTTTTCCTATGACGAGGCGTTTCCTTGTAGGGTATGAGTGTGTTGCGACATATACCTCTCTCTCTTTGTGCACTTAGTTGTTACGAGGGTCACCCAGAAAATAAAGAACATTTAGTTACACAAGATGAAAATAAATGGTTAATGATAAAAAAAAATATGCTACATACCATGAAGCTTCCATCACATCTCTACATAATCACCTCTTACATTTAAATACTTGTCGTATCTTTTCCAATTTCCAGGTTTCCATGTTATACTCTGTTGTTTCTAATGCTCCCCCCCCCCCTCCAAAAGACGGTGTCAGATCGCAGCCCACGAAATTCGTCGTAGCAAGTGGCTATCTTACGCTCGTCGTTAGCCGTAGCTTTGAGAACAATACAGGTGACAGTTTTAAGAATTCATATCCCTTCTTCCCTGTGACCCGGCTAGAGGTGTGGGAGGAACTAAATGATCAGACGACACATGATGAACTTCAATTACTTATTTATCACTATATTCAACTCAGACACAAACAACACTCTAAATAAGATAATTTTGATCGGTCAGAGAACGGGGGTGAGACGAGATGGCGTGGGGAGAATATATTCAGTCATACAGATCCTACCTTTAAGATGAATTTATACAGAGCTTGTTTATTAATGACCGCTCTAATAATTTAACTCTCTAACTTCTACTTGATTGAGGATCACAGTACCTGAACTCTTGCGGTCTTCTAATCCTTGTGTTTACTTTAACACGGCTCCAATAGCTAAACTAAGCACTTTCTTAATATTCTGACTTTTCGCTTCCTACACTGTTTACGTACACTTTTCACTGCCGATTTTTCTCACTTCTCATCAATTCACAATTCACTTCACTTCCAATCTATTCTCACTTCACTAACTTTCAATCTCGCGAATAAAGAATATATATATTGAACTGCATAATTACGCTTTCTATCTTCGGAGAAAGTTGGTTGAAAAAATGATAGCCCAAAAGAATGCCCCCAGATGTTAATAGAAGGAACCGTATAGATCGGTCACACAGTACGTTTTGCTTCTGTTTCAACCCAAATTTCGAGGGAGAACACCCAGGGGGTGATCAGGGGATCTTTTACCTCTCTCTACCCCTTCCACAAACCTCTCGAAAGGGCTTTTGACTCAAAGAACATTAAGAGTGCCCCCCCCACCTTTAGACAAGATCAAACATTTACAAACATCCATGCATTTTCTGTTATTCGAACCCAGGCTCTACGGCACAGCAGTTAGCGTCACAAACTACTATTCCGCCTGGGTGGCCTGTAACACTCTTCTTCATTAAGCGCAGGTGTTCTTTGTATTCTTATAACTCATCACCAATCCCAAACCCTTTATCACCCAGTATCTTTCAGCTTAGGGAAAAATGGTAATCTTTAGGAGCGAGGTCGGACTCTTGGGTGTATCATCAAATATTTTCAGTCCAAGTAGATCTAGAAATACTTGAGTTGCTGCAGCAGTGTGAGGTGGGTAGTGTAGTGTAAAAGCATGGTTCTTCCAGAAAGCATTCTTCGTTCTCTGTTTTGGATGACTTGCTACAGTCTTCTTAGAGTCTTACAATGACGATTTGCATTGAGCACCAGCACTAGCGGCAGAAGAGTACAACATAGGAATTCTAAAGCTCGTGAACAGATACGACAAATACTTAAATGTAGAGAAATGAAGAAATTTTATATATAAAATATATAATTTTAAAAAGTATTTAATCAAGTATACAACAAATATGTAATTTAAAATATTTTCAGAATATTATTACATATGAAGCATCATTTAAATCATTGCTAAGATGTTATGAATTTTTCTAAATTCAAATATCTTAAATTCTACGTTCTTGAATGTGGTATAATCAAAGTAGTAATTATTAGATGTATTGCTACTATGAAAAGACCCTAGGTCCTCATTAATTTCCTCGAGTTTGAAAACAAGTGGAATTGGATTGATTAGGCTATACATTTTAAAAAATAAATTCAACAATACTGATAATTATTTTATCGTTTCGAACATAAAAAGGAAAAAATTTAATTATAGAACACACTAACACAGATTTTTTAAATGAACTGCATTAAATTGCTTCTATTTGTCTTTCACACTGGTGCCTGTACCGAATATGATATTAAATTATGATGATTATGAACCACTCCTCGCGTTTTAAAACTTGTTTCTTTAAGCAACAGGTGATTGCACCTGTTATTTTAAACAGTGATGTAACAGCTAACGCCTACAAATTCAAACTGGAGACTGTATAAATCCAGCTGTACGATTTATTTTTAGAATCCTTTTCTTTATACACTCTTTAGACATATTTAGGTCTACAACATTGTATTATTTTATATGAAACTCGTAGTATCAAGCATTTATAACAATGCTTCGTAATCAAGTTAATTTAAATCACAATAGGAACGATTTATCATCGTCAACAAAATATTTGTAATATCTGGCAGCTTGTCTGTCAAAAGAAATCTACAAATAATTAACTTAGAAGATAAGTTAATTGTATTTCCAAAGAGAAAGATAGAAAAGTATGTTATCAAAGTAAAGTTAAATATTTTCAGACATTTTATAATTAAATTTAAAGCATAGCATAAAGATATTTAGTTCATGTGATGATTTAGTGTGATAAATCTCACTTGATTCCATTCCGAACACAAAATTTAAAAAATGATAAATTCTTAAAAAGTAATAAAATATTTCGTATCATTTAACCAACATCCTTCTCAGAATCTCTGTATATTTAGCATTTAATTTTTTCCCCTCGTAATTTAAGAAACATTTGTAAACCACAAATGAGGTCAACCGTCGAATAAAATTACATTTAGAAAGTGTAAATGGAAGGAAAAGAAGTGAAGGTAAATTTTATTAGAGGGGTAATTTTATTTTTATTCTTCATTTTTTATTGTGATTTCTGTGTGTGTTTATCGTCTTAACTATATTTTTCATGTCCTAATAATGTGTTTAAAAATTCATTCACTTCTAATTTATCGGTAAAGTAAAGTAAAGCTTATTTACTACATTTTTTTAAAAGAAAAATCTAACTTATTTTTTAGATTGTTTGGTTCGCTTAAAATAAATATAAAATATTTACAGCAGATGAAATTGATGGTACTTTCAAGGCAATATAAAACATTGTTTGTGAAATAAAATTTAAGAACTTTATTTTTTTATTAGTATTTATTATTATTATTTTTTATTATTATTTATTATTATTATTTTTTATTATTATTTAAGAACTTTACAACACAAATTGATTCTGATAAATTCTTGGATGAGGCATAAAATATCTTACAACATTTCATATGTTTAAAAAGTGAATAAAAATAAAATCTGAAAAATGTATTTAAAATATGAAAAATAATAAATACTTTAAACTAGCCTTGAATTTTAAAAATAAGTGCTTTTTTTCAATAAATATAACATGTATTATTAAATTCAGAAACAAAAACTTTTCTTCGCTTTAATAATTTCTAAAAAAATGAAATTCTATATTTTATTTTATTTTATTTTTAAAAAAATAGAGCACATTATTACGTTTGGATATTGTAACATTCCAATTTCTATTTAAAAAGGGAATTTGCAAAGTATCTGGAATTTTGTTATCAACATAATAACAATAATCTTGTTCAGAATAGTAAACATAGCTCGCACATGTTTACCAAAGTCACATGTACGACTAAGTTGTGCAACGAAATAGCTGACATACCTAAGAGTTAGAGAATTTCAATGAGAAATAAAATCACACAAGCAATGAATGAAAAAATGAAACAATCCTTGCTGAATACAAATAACAGGTAATATTTCCAAACAAGTCAGAAGGAATTTGAATATAAAATTTTATAGTTCCTGACTAAAAATAAGATGAAGCTAATTATAGAGTTATGAGAGAGAGAGAGAGAAGTATTTTTAATTTTAATAAGTATAAATATATAAACAATCAAAGCTCAAAATATATTGAATTTTAAAATCAAATGGTTAAAGTGGATATATGCAATCCAAAAATTTTGAAGGTTACAGTTGCAGTTTTACTATTTTTATTTTAACTGATTTTTTCTTCTTCATTTGTGTAACATTAAATGCCTTAAATTTTCCCAAATGGTCAAAATTTTTGAAATAAAACATCATCAATTGCAGTACTGAAGTGTACGCTAAAATAATTTGAAGATAATTAAAAATTGAGTAATTATTCCATAATTTCTCTTCCTACTTTTTTAGAATTTAAAATTTAATTGCTTTTAAACTAATAAATGATCAAATGCTTGGGTTGTTGGAGATTATTTTTAAAAGTACACTTAGTAAATACTTTTTTATTTTCAGTTATTGGAGAGAGAATGCTACACATTCAGTTTAATTAAGAAAACATGTTGCAATAAAGTTTAATTTTTTGCATATCTATATCGAATAAAAAAAAATTTGAATTTTTTATAACTCGCATTGGTACTATATGGCACGAAAGCATTTATATTAGTACTTTTTCGATGCTTTTTAAATTAGGAATATATTTTATTGAGTACTTGAATCATAAAATAGTTTTCACCTTTTTTCATCAAGTCTAATATTCATTTTTGAAGTAAAACACTATCGTTTGTTTATTTTTATTTCGAAAAAATCTATCTTTTAATATTATTGTACGGTTAATGTCAGTTAACTGTTCTCGTTAAAAACAAAATCTTCCTTTTTTTTATGTAATCCTTAAATTGAGATTCATTATACCAAGCTATAGAATGCGAACAGTTGAATGTTTTTTTTTTTTAAAAAATCAAATGCTCATGTTTAAAAAAATAAAGATTACTTTTCTTATTCTTATTTATTTATTATTTTTTGTTTCTTCTTAGTTTTTTTTTAAAGATAAAATTTATTTGCGGTGAGTAATATATTGATTCCAATTTCGAACCCTAGACTAATAATAAAAGTCTTTGAAAAGATACTAAAATTAGTAATGTTCACACAACTTATCTCTATATAAATTCTATGATTATTACTAATTTCAGAAATAATAGTTTATGAAACAAATCTCTGATATACTTTTGGACATCGACATAATATATATTCAGCTCTATAATAAATGTTTTCAAAGTTTAAAAAACAGTAGTGAGCAACTCACATGGGAGAAAATGATTCATTCTTATTATATTACACATCTCTTTTTTAAGGGAATAAAACTTTTGATTTTTTTCAGTTAAAATTTAGAATGAAAAAATACATATATGAATTAGATTAATTCTACAAATCTTTTGAAAAGATCAGAGGAATTCAGGAAAAATCAGTAACCCCTTGAATTGCATACGATTTTTGATTAAACTGAACTTACAATACCTGCTTTACCTCAATTTTCTATCTCATCTCGAATTTCCGCTAATCGTGATGCTATTTAATGATACCGCTATCGAACGTGATGCATCTAAGTTACGTAAAGCTTTAAATAAAGCTCTTTTCTCCTATGGCATTAATTCTTCCCTCATGTGATCTGCTTATTCAAGAGAATGAGGAATTATTATTACGACTATTTTTTAAGATGTTAGCGTGATTGAATGTTTGAATAATATTTTAAGATTTGGGAATTTTTAACTGTTTGTTCTAATATTAACTGATTTAATGTTTAAAGTTTTTCAGACTTTGATTTTTAATGGTTCTTGAATATCACTGCGTAAATGATTGTGGATTAACATCATTATAATTCGCATAAGAAAGTATATTATTCAGTAAAAAAATTTCACTACGTTACAAGTAATAACAACATAATAAACATGATCGGTTGTCATTTTCTGCTGAAGCTCGCTCTTAAAAGGAACTTTCGACTTTATTCATTCTCATACTGAGCTAAAGTATTTAAAATAGCATCCGCGCGTTGTCTCAAATTTCCAAATTTTTCTATATTTTAAAACTGGAAAGCAGAAACATATCTGATCCTAGCTGAAATTTTCAGGGTTCTTATAATACTTACTGAAAAACTGAACGAACTTGTACACCTGATTTTAACTAGGTGTTCTGCTTTTGATGCATGTTAAGCCTCGTGATTGTTCTATACAAGTTTTGGGCGCTGAACTTCATAAGTCTCAGATAGATTATCTCACTTCTATGATTATACCTTACAGACAACGGGGTAACGTACACTCCCACAACCCCTCGTAATTCCGAGGGGGGGGGAGCAGGATTCTAGGAAGTCCAAAGCCTGACTGATGCCAAGTACAAAAAATCTGGCTTGAACTCAAAACCTGACTTTGCAGGGAGACAATAATATTCTCCGTTACGCTACTGCTTACGGACCCTGTAAAACATGTTACACTGCAAAGGCTGTCATACGGCAGTGAAAGAACTTTTAACTATTTATGCTAATATACTTGTATAATACCCCAATGAAAAGTGGACACGTGCAATATTGTCAAAATGATTGCAGCTATAGCAGAGCCACTGGTTATTGATATAAAGGGAGGTAAAAGGAGTACAACGCATACGACGTGCAATGATTAAACCTGCTCGTGGTAGAGGAAATAGACCAAAAGTAAAGTCGTGTCATTCATGGTTGCGTCCTTATCAGAACATCGCGTCGTAGTATGGTTTCTAATTGTGGATGATGAGCTGGATGCGGGCACCTATCAGCGCATGGAGCAGTCTGTGGCGAGCACTGCTTCGTTTGAACAATTGGGGCAAAAGGTTTCGGGAAGGGTGGCAAACGATATCAGATCTCCATGACGATTCCGACCAAAACATCTTCCTTGAAACTCAGATAGCCTTAAAAAAATTTCGTTGGAAAGTGTTTGAACACTCCCTTACAGTCCAGATTTGTCTCCCTGAAACTTTCCACACTTTTTCCCTTTAAGAGAGCACTACGTTTCCATTTGGACGATGAGGGGAAGGAAACTTTTCAGAATTTCCTCTAGAATCACCCATGATTTTTCCACAGCGAAGGCCGAGACCAAAACGATGGGACATATGTTAAAACTCCCATGGTGATTTATTTTGATTTCCAAAAAAGGTGTTCCTTTTTTTATTCAACTTGTTCACTTTTCATTTGGGCAGTTCTTGTGGTGTGTTATAAGTAATATAATGTGCTATAAAACTAAAAGACCATTTGAAATTCCTAACTTTCTCCACAAAGGCAGCAACAATGAGAACTTCTAAAATGAAATAACTTCGTGGAGTTGATTTAACTTTGGAAAAAAGAGAACAAACGAAATTTTACCCCCTTACCTAACGATTTTTTCGGAATCATTGTATTGAAAAAAATATAAAATCAATTACAGATTTTCGAATCATACAGCTGAATTTTGTTTTATGCTTGGAATTTAACTTTCACCTAACCGATCAGGAAAGGTTGGAAAGGAGTAAAAAAAGCAGGCCCAGGTAGATTTAAATCTGATAGCTTAGGTTTATAGTGAAATACCTCTAGATGATAACTGTCCGAAAGAAAAGGAATGTTTGAATGGGATATAACGGGATTTTAATCATCATAAAACTGTTGCAATGTTTTGAGTAAAAAAAAATATAATGAACTCGGGAGAGATACCTGAATATGTGTAGAAATTATAAGTTAATGACAATAAACAAATCTGGCAATGAAAAAAGTACCAATCTATACAAATAAATAAAATTGAAGTGTCTGCTTATAATTTCAAATCAGCAGCTTTTTACTGAATGCATTTGAAGGTATATACGGTTCTTATATCAAAAAATCAATTTTTAAATTTTTTGTCTGTCTGTCTGTTTGTTCCGGCTAATATCGGGAACTTCTGGTCCGATTTTAAAAATTCTTTCACCAATGGAAAGCTACATTATCAGCAAGTAACATAAGATATATTTTATCTCCTTATTCCTAAGGTAAAGGGAACTATGCGGTTAAAACGTTGACGTTGCTTACTTCCCGCCAAGTTGGCACAAAATTATGCATTTGGTCAATAATGGAAATTTTAATAAAAATTTTCTCACACATTTGTTCCAAATAACTGAAACATAGTGTAATTTAGCATCTTTACAAAAAGCAATTTTTTAAATGGTTTTTTATTAAACGTCTAACGTTTATTAAGTTACGATTATTAAATGTAAAACTCAAACTTTGAGAAATATCGCCAAGTTGGCTAAGAAGTTCTCTATTCCGACAATCCCAGATATTTTAATGCAAATTTTCTCCCACTTTTTAAAGAGGGAAACAAAATAAAGTTTTAGCACATTGCGCGCGCGTTATATTGAAAATTCTACGGTAATATTAATTGACAGTTTCATAAAAAGTTTTGATTACTTTAGTAGTTTTGATTAGTTTAATTAGTTTTGAAAGTTTTGATTAGTTTGAATTGTTTTAACCTAATTATACAATATTCATATTTTGCACAAAATTTTTCACTTATACTGAACCTAGATATTTTGCATGGAGGTATTACTTTTAAGATATACTATGGAGGCATCCATATAATGTCACTCGCCGAATAAAATTAGGAAGCTTTACGCAATACATATTTCATCTTCAGTCTTTCTAATCCTCAAACCTTTTGGAATAAGTACAAAGACTACATGGCGGAAGATATTTTGCTACGAAAAACAACCAAATATGCCTTTCAATGAACACATCTACAACGAAACGCAATAAAGGTTTTCAGAATGGTTAGGAAGAAGCTACATGTTTTTGGAATGATTAGCCCTAGACGTGTCGTACGGAAATGGCTTCGATAATAAAATTACTCGAGAATTAAACTACGATTTTATAGCATTGCAACATCAAGTAACAGAATTTATCCCTCAATTAACTCCAGAACAAAGTCACTTTTTCCAACAAGTGTTACGCAAACTGGAATCCGGCAGTGGTGCACTCTTTTTTCTCGATGCCCCTGGAGGAACCGGAAAAACATTTTTTTGCTAAACTTATTATTAAGGACCATCAGAAAAACCCAGAAGATAGCAGTTGCTATGGTTTAAATTCGGAACATTATGCAGAGACGCAATTGAAAATTGGTTATGGATGTTTGGACGCAAATGCTGGAGGTTATATTTTACTTTCAGATAATTTTGTAATGTAAAAGAAAATGATGTAAATCTTATTGCTCAAATTTACCCGGGCTTGCAACAAAATTTAAATTAGAATCAGTGGTTGCGCGCAAGTTCAATATTGGCGCCTAACAATGACATTGTCCATAAAATCAACATTGAAAATTAAAACGACGTGCGGGGGAAGGGGGATTGAAGAAATATTTATCAATGAATACAATCATGGATAAAGCACAAAGTACTTCATATCCCACGATGTTCTTAAATTTACATGAACTTTCGGGTGTACCCTCACATAAACTTCAATTAAAACTAAATGTACCAGTTATGCAAAATCTCGATGCTCCTCGACTATGTAAAGGAACGAGGCTTTGGATCACAAAACTGTTGCAGAATATACTTGGTGCCAATATTTGAACATATGTCATGAAAAGGGATAGTGTTATCATACCTCGAATTCCGAGTATCCCCACTGACCTACCGTTTCAATTCAAACAAATTCAATTTCCAGTTTTACTGTTGCTATTAACAAAGCTAACATTTCAGGTAGCAGGGGTGCATTTGGAAATGCAATGTTTTCCCCATGACCAACTATATGTAGCCTGATCGGTGTGTCCAATACCCAAATCTTCACATATTTGCAACTGACGGAAGAACATACAATATGGTATACAGTAGCATCTTAGAATAATATTCTGTTTTCTGTTTTGAGTTCTTTTGAAGAGGAATTATATATTAAACGTAGATACTTTCGATTTTTAAAAATATTAATAGTTTAAGTTATTGAATATTTGTTGTTGATTATTATAATAAATTACGTTTTCAGTTTTTTTAAACTAAGCTCAATTTAAGACATTTTAAATTTTATTGGTTCCAGTCAAGCAATAAAATAAATTACCATATTATATTATTTACTTTTTTATGATAATGATTACGACTTTGACAGTTATTCAAAGACATCAACGCAAGCGGAGCCGCGGGTAAAAGCTAGTCTCTTCATAAAACTGAATATCAGACAAATGAACTAGTACCACAAGTAGCTGTGTGGCGAAGCATGAAATTTAGTACTTGTATTTATCAAAAATTAAGAAGATAAACATGTCTACTGAAACATCACGAAGAAGTACGTCAGCATTGGTCAAAGAACGTCATAGTCTGGAACTGCACATGGAAAAAAGTAAAAATTGTTCACCATAAAAAATTTGACTTAAATGTCCGAACGACAATAATTACAAGTGGGATGACTCAAGGAAAATATCTCGAAAGTTCATAGTAAACAGATGCGAGGAAATTTTTGTTACGGTAAAAACAGAAAAATGCGATCAACACGGAGTTGATGACAAAATAAACTCGGACATTATAAAATGATGTTATATGGGAAATTTGATGCCACTAGGGTCATTTTTAAGATGGCCTAAATGGAAATTCCGACAACATGATGCCTTCAGTCATCCATGTAAATCAACAAAATATCTATATAATTACGAAAAGGTTGATGTTATATCTTGACCAAGCCACAGCCTTGACCTAAGCCCCTTATGAAACCTGTAGAGCTACTTGTCTCTCAAAATACACAAAAATAACAAAAAATATCATTCAGCATATAAATTGGAAGTCATAATTATGGAGAAAGGGGACAATATTCCGGAATATTTCTCTAAGAACGTAATTGCCTCGTTTCTAAATCGTGTGTTTCAAGTTATTCAGAAAAATGTTGGAGTCATTAAATTTTATAAAGTTTTCCCGCGTGTAATCTTACAATTTTATAACGAATATTTTTAGCCTTTTTTGGTTAAATTGCTATTTTATTTCATTTCTTTTTTCACGAAGAGTTTCTTACATGTAAATTTCGAAAGTTTACTAAAAATGTCTTGTATTGACACGAAATATTGTTTTTGAAGACAAAATATTTTATTAAACCGTTCAGTAGCTGTATACTTTTGTAACATATTGTAATTCTTGTTACACTAATGTGAAAAGTTATCATAAAATATGTTACAATACATCGATTCATTTAAATGTAGGTGAAATGTGTACAACCTCTCTAAATATTAATTAATTTTACATATTTTTTCTTTGTATCCTAATTATTAATACTAATTTTCGATACGGCACTCATTTTATTTCTCTCCAAAAAATGTTTTATTCCATACTCCAAGAAAAAAAAAATAATAACCAAATAACTTACACCAGCTTTTTTCCCAATACTTGTTGGCGCTAAGTTTTCCACTAAAGCCACCTACGAAGTTGAAAAACATTTCCTTCACTTAACCGTGTAATTTTAGCATTCCTATTATTTTTTTCTGGAGTTTTCCCTTATCTGAGAATATGCTGAGATTATTTTTTCCCATCTGTACTTATTGCGAAAGGTTGCAGGATAACAATTGTCTCCTGAGGTTAAAATAAATTTATAAATTCGTTTTCGACTCGCTATTGGTCTTGGCATAACTACCGACAAAATATTGCTGCGTACATCCGGCTCGTGGATTTTATGCTATCAGTTACAAAGAACAAAACAGTTCTTCAACAGCGATGGAATGAGTTGTCGAAAACAATTTTGAAAATGCATGATAAGCAGAAGAAAATTTCGTACAATAAATTCCAGAAGGTTTTCCAACCTTCTGTAGCACTCAGATATAATTATCAGTATCTAAAAGTACAGGTATGTAACGTTAAAGATTATCCGCAAGTAACCACTCGGTCAAAGGGAAATGGACACTTCAACAGCTGAAGTATTGCCAACTTAATTTCAGGAAACGACTGCTATTTATAGTCTGCGGGGCTACCTTTCACAGCTTTCTCAAACAATCCGTTTACGTCATAGGCCGTGATCCCATAGACTTTCCAGTAATTTCAAGAGGCCCCCAAGTTCCCAAAAATGGTTGCCAAAATGATGCTAACTTGGCTATATCCCCAATATTTCGCCAAGTTCCCATTGAAACGCCATTCTAATGTAAGGGACGGCATTGCTTACAAAAATATTTCCGTTCTCATCGTAAAATAAACGCAACACTCAGGAAGTAAAATTAACTCATTAAATATGCAGATTTAAATTATTGGCACTATGTAAAATAGAATTAAGCACTAATTACCGGAACTTCGAAACAATACATTCATTCTATATATGTATATAAATTCATATGTAAATGATTTAAGATCAATAAGATATACGTAATATAAGTAATTTTATGACGAATTTTAATTATTATAGAAACATATTTATAGTAGTTGCAAGAATGAATTATAAAATATGAATCGGTAAAGCAGTCGAAGTTTAATAATTAGATATTTAAATGCTATTTACTTTCAGGATTTCAGTTTTTGTTTCGTCGAAATTGTTTAATTTATAGTTGCCATGCAACCGGAATTTTTTTAATGTTTTTTTATGTAATAGAAAGTACTTTTATAAATCAGCATAACAAGCATACACAGTTCTTAAAACAACACAATTCCGGACAATAACCAAAAATTCCGAATGAATTTCCTGTTTTCTTAGAAACTTTAAGAACATTAAATACTATTTAACATTCATATTTGTCTTCTTTGAATACAAATTATTTTGCACTTTTTTTCAACAAGAAATAATAACTTAAAAAAAGGTAAGCAAAAACATACTTTTCCCAGGAAATGTTTCTTCTTCTAATATTCTGAGCTTCTATATGATATTTAATGTATAAGAGTGGACTACTAAGAAGTGTATAAGGATTATATGTGTCCCTTTCTGATAAATAATTAAAGTTTGGATTAAAACACCTGGATGGGAAAACATTCAAAGATTTATTCAAAAAATTTTACAATTTAATTCTTCTTTATCCGCAAAAAACAAACTTTCATTTGATATTTTATTTTTAAATGTTCTGGCAAGACTTTCAACCACTTTCCTTAAAATCAAGAATAATTTTAAAATGCTTCATAGCTGATGATAGTCTTTATACCTACAAAAATAGGAGAAAATTACTTGTATATATTCAGTGTCTCTTACATCACATATCCTCCTTTATAAACGATCAAGACAGCTGAAATCAAACTTGTTGTAAAATAGCAACCTCAGTTGGTGGCCCTGACCCTTTTCAGTGACAAACACTATCACTATTATTTATGTTTTGTAAAGTACGCAGCAAAAGTCTTTGAAATTTTGCCAAACGAAAGTTAAATAAAAATAACTTGATGAATACAGGATTACTCATAATTCTTCCCCGGATTTCGAAACGCTATAGTAAAAAAATTTAAGACGAAAACAGCAAAAAACATTTGAAAGAATATAGAAACAATTCAAGTTTTATTTTAGTACTGGACTGCCAGTGTGATATAGTCGAGCTCCTTCAAGCTTCTCACCATGGTACTATCAGCGTTATTGACAGCACGCATTATCCTTTCCATGTTGTCTAAAAACTTAATCTTTTACATACGACCAAGTTTTTGTACCCCCTTTGCCACGTGATGTGGCAGAACTGCATGAAAGGATAACACGTACTGTCAGTGATATTACCCCAGTGCCGATTTAAATTCATTTCAGGCCCTGGGAACAGAAGATCTATAGGGCCCCTTGGCCCTGGTGGATCGAAATTTATTTCCAGACAATCTGGTTAAGCCCAGCTTACTGGGCCCCGGGACCTTGGGCACCCCCCCCCCTTCCTCAAGCACCCAATGGATAAACCAGCACTGTAGTACCATGTTGAGGAGAGTGTGGCAAGATCTAGACAATTGCATTGAAGTATGCCGTGTAACCAAGGTTTCACAGGTAGACAGTGGCGTAACGTACACCCCCGCATCGCGGAGGGGGGCAGGAATCTAGGGGTCCAAAACCTGAGTTTGCAGGAGGTCCCAAATGTTCTCCGTTACGCCACTGCACGTAGAGCACCTGAAAGAATGTAAATAAAGCACTGTTTTTTGTATTCTTACAATTGTACTTTTTTTGCTGTCTTAATTTTTTTACTGTAGTGCATCGAAACTCAGGAGGGAATTATGAAAAACCCTGCATTATATAATGATATTAAGGTATCCGACTATCCTAAAATTGTGAATTTTGCCAAAAATGGACAATTTTTTTTTTTATGATTTTATTTTATGGATCATCTTATTTTAGCTCTATAAAATTACCAAGTTTATCATTTTCCGTTCAGTAGAACAAAAATTACGAGTATTTTAATAAAAGCAGATGCCATTACTTTAACTAAGGTGTCATACTTTAAAAACGCGTTTTACTCGAAATGTGATTTTTTGAAAATTATCAAACGGAGTCAGCGATTGCTAAAAAAGTTTCGAACATAATTAACTGTGAATTTTTTTCTGTAAGTTCTGTATATAGTACAATTGTTTTAACCTTCAGATTGATCAATCACTGTTTTATTACAAAATGTACAGTCCCTTATGTGAATATAATCACTGTTTTCTTAAGCAATTTCATGTAATAACTGAGACAAAGTGCTCTAGTTTTTGTAAAAAAGAAAATATCTCTTATCCTGAAGGTCATTTCAAAAATGAATAATATAGCAATACATTAAATTTAAAAAATAGAAAATTTGTTCATAAACCTTTGATACAGAATGGACCGCGTTTATGTTATTTTTTTGTCATTTTTTCTCATTTTAGTAATAATAATTTCTTTTTCTCTTCTTCATTTTAGCACACTTTTCTTAAAATGCACTAAACAAATCTAAAAATAACAACAAAAAAAATCCTCATTTCTCCTTTTTATAAAAAATAAATGTTGTCGCAACCAGTCGGTTACCTTAATCAACAAATGTTTAAAGAATTGTTTCTCGATACCATAAGTTTAACATCAGTCATTGCTACAAAGAACGGGGTCCATTAACAAAATTTTTATTCCTGTAAGCACCTTCGTAACAACATTCCAATACTACCTCGCCAATTGGGGGAAAGGGGAATTGAGGTACCGGTGGTGTATAAAGCTTTTGTGTCCACTTTTTGCAGGTTCGAGCCAACAGCAATGTTCTTCGTCGAACCTGTTCTACGCTCACCAGCGCAACTGCGACATGTACTACCAGTGTGAAAACGGGACCCTGCGAGAGGGCATTTGCCCCGATGGCCTGGTCTTCGACGACAAACAACCCCCAGATGTCCTCAAGTGCGATTTGCCCTTTGATATAGACTGCAGTTACAGGGCTGCCCTACGTAAGTCTGGTGGTGGTATTCACATTTTCACTCTCGGTGTTGGTTCATTTTTCTTTATTCCACGAAGACAATTATTTGGTGGTGGCTTTTTGGTTTTGTTGGAAAGCTTTTTGGGGACTTTTATCTTATTAAATTATCTAATGTGATGGCTTTGTTCTCTCCCTTATAGGACTTCGATTAGTTTTGAATTCTCTCCCTTTCTTGTAAAGCGTACAGTAGTCACACAAAAAAAGTAGTACTTTCCTTAATTTCTGCACAATTTTCATTGCAACTAGACACAATTAGTACCGATATCAATAGTTTTTCGAATGGAAATAATAAATTAATTTAATTAATTTTCCAAGAACTAGCGTGAGAACTTTGAATCTAGGCAGATTAAACGTATATCAGCCCCTACAAGGTGGGTTTTAGTAGCCCTAGAATTCAAACTCACAGATCGCCATAAGCACAAGTGAATTTATAACCATTTTTTTATACTTTTGGATTCCTCATGGCCCAAATATTTGAAATCCGAAATCTTATGGAACTCCCTTCAATAGTTCAATTCTGAAATTACGACAAAAGATATTGTAGCGTCACAAGGGGTCGTATACGTGTTTAATAACAATAACTATCAATTTACTTATGGCGTGTAAAGAAACAGGAAAACTAAGAATCGTTTGCTTTTCTAGTATAAGGCCCCCAACAGTTTTTCCTGACTATACCTGAAATTTATGATAAGATTTAAATGGAAACTGATATTTTTTTTTTATTTTCTACCTAATTCTGCAAGAAAACAGGCTCCATTATGGAAAAATTATTTTTGGAAGTTAATTGTAATAATTAATCTGATTAATGAATACATAAGTGTCATCCATTAGTATAATTCATCATTTGTATTTTTATAAAACTATTTATATTGAAACTAATTATTACAGTTGTGATTAGAATAGCAAAAGAAAGGCAACTCTTCTTTTTTTCTGATGACTGTACCACTGGGTGATTGTTTATATCTAATCTTATATATCATTGCTTTTGGGTGGATTTACCTCAAAATCTTTTCGAAAGGGGCTTAAATTTTTGCTCAAATGATAGTATGGTGGTGGTTTTCGATTTTTTTTAAAGCATAGCAGAGGCTATACTTTTTCTTTCGCAGGGCTGCCCTTTTTAAAATTTTGATAGCATGGCAATTTTTAAAGATTTCGCTTTTAAGTATTTTTATTTTATGCCTGCCTGTGCGAAGAGGGGGATTGCTTTTTTTATTTGCAGGCTGTTAGGCTTTGATTTCGAATCTTGTTGTGTTCTGAAATATTAAATGGAATCAGAATAAATAGTTGTATGTATATAGTGCGTATAAAATTTTCGAACGTTTTAAAAATATCTCCCACTGTGTGCTTCAGAAATGCATAAAAGTAACTTTGGTTGAAAGTTGTCAGAATATGCAAATGAAGTGTAAGAAATTGAAAACAATAATAAACACATTTCAAACTATATTATTTTTTGTAAAAAAAACTCTTCGCATGACATAAAACTGTGGAATTTAAGGAGATTACCGCTTATAAACATATTTAATGTTATCAAAATAAGAATTTAATTTGTTTTCATAATGCTGTTATTGTATGCTAGTATTCTATAACACATTGTACGGTATTCAAATATTTATTAAGCAGTGTTTATTACATACTCACTATAAGTAACTTATTATTTTTAAACTTGTGTAATTTAAGTTTTCTGAAAATTAATGAAAATTAAAATTTGTTATTAATTAAATCATGAAGGTTTGTTTCTACTTTGCCTACAAACACAAACACACGCGCCACTTGTGTCATACTGTTAAATTATTCAGATAATCAATAAAATATACTGTGAATATATTTTTAAATTTAAATCTTTCTAGCATTACACAGATTTTAATGCTTTTCAAACTTGATTTTTATTCACTGATTTGACTCATGCTTATATGTATCCAAGGGAAATAAATAAACTTAAAATTTTCTTATCATTTTCTTATTTTCTTATTCACTAAAATTATGCATTAAAATCCCGGATATACATCAATCAAATAAAACCTTGAAGAAGATTTCGAACCGGTGAGAAATAGAATGTTAAGGGAAATTTATATACTTATTCTTTGATGGTTAACAAAATAACTGAATTCGTTTAAAGGTGTGTATAATGCATAGGTTATTCATTAATTAACCTCTACAACTTTAAAAAAAATAAATTCTTGAAAATTCTTCAAACTGATTTTAATTTCTGCAGAAATATGTATTTAATAAATTTAAAAATCTAATAATTATTCATTCAATAAGGATGTATCATAATTTTGTATTGTAATAATAATGACCCCTCTCTTGTCTGTGTGTTTTTTTTTTTTTTTTTTATGATGTAACAATTTTCTATCAATTTTAGATGTTCTTTTGGTAATCTTATCATGTTTATAAAAATGTCTGCGTCAAAATTTCTTTTTCTTAAATGCTGTTACAAACTTTAGATTAATTTTAATTTGATAAAACCCATTTTAAATGTAATTTCTATCAAGATTAATTAGATAAATTAGTTACTTATGAATTATCATTGTTACTTGACACTAGACATTTTATATCACTTTTTTCTCCGTTAAAACGTGCATACATATAGAAGGAGAGACACACAGAGAGAAAAATTTTAGTTTTTATTTTTACTATAAAGATGAGATAGAAGTATCTTTTGGAATAGGAAAAAAAATTCATATATCTCTCAGAATTTTTAATCTCTATTTACTATTTCCACAATAAAAAGAAGGGATGGAATTAGAATCTTTAATGTAGTGACACTTTTTTAAACATATATTCAGTTTAATTCGGCGTAATAAATTAGAATTTACAGCTAGCTAAGATTTTTAATCCATTTGAAAATCTAAAAGCATGATTATATGATTAATTTTTGACTGTGAATATATTTGAAGCACTTTAAGTGGCTTTTTTCGGTTTATTTGGAAGCATGTCAACGCAAATGGTTTCAAATTATCTGTTGACTATCACGAACCTCAAACGTTCTAAAAACTGTTTAAAATTAGATTTCAAGTTTTACAAATCATCTTTCAAAATCTTGCTATTTTTATTTTCTATTTGTCACAAGATAGCAGCATCAAGATTTTCAATTCAGTTCTTGCCAAAACGGCATCTAATCATAGTATTTTCTTTACAGAACCTCCCCAGTCCACGGAACATTGCCCACGAATGTATGGTCTATACGCCCACGAGACCGACTGCACAAGATTTTGGCAATGCGTGGAAGGACATCCCTTCGCCTTCTATTGCCCGGAGGGATTGGCCTACAATGAATACAGCGCCCACTGTGATTGGCCGGACCAAGTCGAAAACTGCGACTCAGAAGGTAAAAATTTCATAAATACAATTAGATTTATTATTACTATATTCATGGAGAATAGTTAGATTATAATCTCTCTCTCTTACACGTTGTAAAAAATTGATTTCTTACAGCATATACAGAATACAATGCATACAGTATATAATAAGAAGATACAATGATTTTTGTTTTGATGGTTTTCAAGATCTAAAATTACTGCTTGCCTCAGGAAGCTAAAACGGCTCCAATCTGGTTGGCCATCGAATCGAAATGGGTTTAAATGACAGATATGGGGAAATACTTCCATGCTTCTTCACGTCTAGGCCACACTTCATCAATCGTAGTGGCTGGAGAGCATTGGTGATATAGTCTCTCAGTAACCAGTGACCAGGTACTTAACAATAAGTGAAAGATCTGAAGAAGTTGCTGTACAGAGCAACCAATTGAGCGCTTTCGATTAGGTCATCGACTGACATCGAGGAAGGTCAGGACACAACGCTCAACCTGAGGTTATATTGTTGAAAGATGATGTTCCCGAGACTTAGAAAATAGGATAGAGTCACAGGCCTTAGGATCTAAATAATATAACGCTAGCAGTTCAAATTACCAACGATGTGAACCAGAGATGATAATGTAGTGTTTCCAATGGCTACTCATACGATCACAATAGGTGCAAGGCCCGTAGGATAATATAGAATTCAAAAAAGCCAAGTGAGTTCTCCTCGGACAGGAATACGTCTATCATGATGACGCATGCAGAGCCATGAATCGTCTGAAAAGACGACGGGGTGCATCTAGTTCTGTCGTTGGGTGCACCACTGACACCACGTGTGGCTGTGTTGCAATGTCCAGAACAAGCATAAAAATGGTTACAGTGCAGACAGTGTATTGCTCCTGTCGTGGTTCCACTTCCAGATACTTATCGTACTGCGAACAAGCCCACTTCCTGCCTCTGGAGCCACGATGCTGCTACACGATCTTAGAGGGACGACCTCTAAGGACGATCCTAGAAAGACGGCTTAGTCTCAAAGTAACCTATGACCACATGTTTTTTAATGGGCGAGATCTGGATATTATGACCCCCTAATGATTCTTTGAGGATATCTTCGGAACTAATGATCTGATTCAAACGGAATTTTGAACATAAGTTAATAAAGGCATTGTTTATGCAATTTTGGGAAAATATCGTAATCCGTAGCAAGAATGTAGTATTTGTAATCAATGGTAGTATTACCCCACTTATTCTTATTACAACTGCTAGATGACGTTATCAGACAGAGTATGGGTACGGCTTTCTTCTGGCGGAAGAACGGGAGACACAAAATTATGAGGTAGGCTGCTTGATATTTGATGTGCACCAATGCTCAGAAATTTTTTTCAGTATAATTTTTTTTTGTATTTATATTTATAAAACCTGAAACTGTATATTATTTAGAAGCTAGAAAATTCTTTGAGTACAGGTAATAAATTATATTAGCCCAAAGATAGAATCTTTTGTGCTTGTGAATAATTTCTGACGCGTAACATATTTTAAAAGTTAAATTTAATTAAGTTTGATAGTACTTTTACGCAGTAACTTATTTCTCCATTGAATGATTAACATTACTACCATTATTTGTTCAATTGCGGGTTAATTGCGTAAGTTATTTAAGTTGTTTTTTACACTTCTCTTCTTTTTGGTAAAACATTGTTTGAAATAACAACCATCACAGAATGTGACAAGGAATGATTGTCCTTTTGCAGCTCTGCTCCAATTCCGTTGTCCTCAACCCACAGATCAGGAATTGCAGGAATTCGGAGACCCTCGTTATCCTTATCCAGGAGACTGTCGCAAGCACTACGTTTGCGTTCTGAATCCGGACGGTTCCAGGACACCCAGACTGTTGGCGTGTGATCCCGGACTCGTCTTCAACCCCAAAACGTCCTCATGTGACGATCCGGAAAATGTGTCCGGATGGTAAGTGATGACCAACAGTTTTTATCTGCTAGGTATTGGGTATGGTGCCTCCCCTTTGGCACCCCCCTGCGTCATTTGGGTCGTCTTCCAGGATCCCACTCTGCTGCCGCTCATGAACCGGCCATTATTGCTCTTTCCAAAATATTAAAAAAAAAAAATGTCTGGACCTCCGCTATCTTTTACTTGCCTTTCCTCCCCTCCCCTTTCTCGAATTCCCTTTTAGGAGGGGTTTCCCCGCTTCTCTTATTACTTTTTTCATGTCTTTCCTGTCTCATTAGTTAGACAGCGTCGGTGTATGTGTATGTGTTTTGTTGTGTTGTGTTTTTTTTTTTTTTTGTATTTGCAATGTTATACAAAATTGTAAAGCTTTCCATCTGTATTTCCCCCCCTTTTCTCAAGAATTTTGTGGGGAGGGTCCCTCCTTCGGGACCACTTTGTACATTTTTTTGTTTACCTTAATAAAGTTACATCTCGGAGGGTCGATTCACAGCTCGAAACCCCTTGGGTGGGCTTGATTCTCCCGAGTAAGTAAGTAAGTAAGTTTTTATCTGCTCTTTATTAATTCTTAAGAAAAAAATAGATTTCCCCCCGTTCTAAATAGAAGATGTATTTCATCCAGATATATCCATTTCAGTGGGAGTGGGTGTTGGGGCATAAGACTTACTTAAGTTGTAAGGAATTATTATTCCTTCTTCCCTCTAACCTGGCTAGATGTGTAGGAGGAACTAAATGATCAGACGACATGATGAACTCAAAATATTTATTTATCTCAATATTTAACACAGACACAAAGCACACTCTTATTAAGATAAATTTGATCAACTAGAGCCCGGAGGTGAGACCAAATAGCGTGGGGACAATATATACTACTATTCAAATATATTCCTACGATAACTTATACAAAGTTCATTTTTTAGTTTGATAGTGCGCGAATAATTTAGCTCTCTAACTTCTACTTAAAATAGGAGTAACTGAACTCTTGCAATTCATTAACTATTCGACATAGCCTTGAACACTAATAGTTGACTTCAGCACTTCTTAGAGATTCCAACTTCACACGTCGTACACTGTTTACTTACTACTGCCGGATTGCTAGCTTCTCATTAATTCACTTCACATCCGAGCTATCTTCACTTCAGTAATCTTCCATTTTTACTTCATTAACTCTCAAAACTCGCGAATACAGAATATATATATTAAACTTAATTTGCATAATCACGTTTTCTTGTCTTCGGTGAAAGTTGGCTGAAAGAATTCTTGCCCTATAAAGGAATCCCCAAGGAGTTAGTAAGAGGACGCGCGCGTATAGATCCGTCACAAAGTTAAATAAATTTCCTCTTTTGTGTCCTACTTTCTATCTTCAATTAATTTTCATTTTTCTTGCTTTTGAAATTTTAACCCTAAACACAAATTTATTTGAAAACTCGCTAAATATTAAAGTAAAATAATACAGTAGGATTTTATGCTCTCTCCAATATATTTTAATGACCTTCAATATCTTTAAGCTAATATTGAGTTCAATATATCACTAACCTTTGGAAGCATTTTAATTTTGTAAATTTAATAAAGCATTCTAATTTTGCATTTTTTACTAAACTTGTATTTTTCTTAAAACTATATATAACTTAATGCATATATAAATCTTCTGCCTATAGTTTACTATACAAAACTATTGTCGAATTACAAATTATTTATATATGCATTAAATTCTTTTAAACATATTAAACTAATTACCTTGATAATATAATGCTCCTTTTAAATTAATGCAATAGTTAAATCCTTTTATCTATACAGAACATTTTTTTCCAAACAAGTCATAAGTATAATTTAAGTTAGAAATATAGGTGTTTAGTGCATGCATAAAAAAGCTCTTGAATTATCTATATTACATATCTTCTTAAGCATGGCATTTATTCTGTAAATAAAAATTTGGCATTAAATAACGGAATTTTTTTTATTTCGATGTAATTTAGAAATATGTCTCAAATGATTTTATAGCGTCCATTTAAATATTAAACCATAGTAGTTTGTAGCTAAAGCAAAGTTTTGGAAAAAAAGTATTAACGAAAAATCAGAGTTTTCTGAGTTGAGTTTTCCTCTGTGTTATGTAACTCTTATATAAGAACACATAAATTAATTATTTACCAACTATTTTTCAAAATATATTTAAAAAAATTTTATTTTAAAATTTTAAAATGATTTTTTTGTTGCAATAACTTTTCCAGGTGTTCGGCTTTTAAATAAATACCATCGTAAAAGCACTTTGATAAATCTTACAAAAAATGGGGTTAAACCTATTGAGATCTTAAGAGGATATTTACTTAACACTTTTTTTTATAAATTATACTTGCAGCTGTAGAAAGAGGAAAATAGAACACCAAATATCGGGGAAAAAATTAATCACAAGCTATATATAGCACAACGTGCATAAAAATTTAAAAATGATCTTGGAAAAACGCACTGGATTTTAAATAAAAAGTTCTTATAGACTACACGCTCTAAAGTTTTAAATGCTAATATTCATAATTTCAAAATGGCTTATTGTTGAGTATTATTGAAGTATCTTAAAATACAAATGAAGTTCAATATTTTTATTTAGTAAAGGGAGCTTTTTAAATAAATCTGATTTAGATTAGTTATTAATTGATCTCGTGATAAAATATTTTGGTGAATAGATATAATTATCGTTTGCCACTGAATCATTATCATTAAAATGTTCGCAGCGCAATAATTCTAAATTTTTAAATAAGAATAACCAGAGAATTTATTTTTTATTGAATTACTATTCACACAGTAATGATTTTACAGTGCTAAATTGAACTAAATTCTCTATATTATTTCTAATACTTAATTTTTCGCAAAATATAACCAATGAATACTTCTCTTTTCAACATTAGCTTCTTAAAACGACAGAAAATGTCTTTTAACGTATTCGCTCACCGATGTTTATAGCAAAAAAAAAAAATAATAATAATAATATATGTTTTGTTGAAGTAACTACAAAGAAGAAAAAAAAAACGCTGTCGGATGATTTTTATTTTATTTTATTTTTTGAAATACCTTTACCTTATAGAAATACGGTATTGACCTTGAGACGCTATCGGTTATCTTTTTAGAGATATATGTAATTATATCCTGTGGCGCGAATTTACTGAAATTCGTGTTCGTTGACGTGATTAACATTCTAATGGAGTTTAGAGGCAGAGCGTTCTCTATGTTCCGAATTAACGGGCAAGAAGAAAATGATATATATTTATCCGAAAAATCCAGATTTTAATCAGTTGAAAGAATTTATTATAAAAGTATTTTTCTGATAATCACAGGAAAGAAAAACATAATTTCTTTCAAATTTTGTCCGTTATATTTCGTATAAAATTCGAAGTGAGATAAAAACAAGTACTATAAAAAGATTTAAGTCAATTCCTACTTTCGTCAACAAAGAAACATTTTATTTTTGTTAATTTTGATTAAATAGTTGCAATTATAGAAATACAGAATCACAATACTAAGTGACAAAATAGAAAGCGATTTTCCTTGCAATTTTCCGTTTTCTTTTCTATGTATGGTGTTGAACTATTTTTTTGTTTGTTTGTTACATTTATTCATTCATTAAATTTAATTATTCTAATAAAATAGTATAGTAAAAAAGAAATCACATTCTCAGAGATTAGGCCATCCCAGGTGGGATTCGAACTCACGACCTTTGGATTAGAAGTCCAACGTGCTATCCATTGCACTATAGGGACACAACAAACGATTTTCCTTTCTATACATGCTGGTGAACTATTATTTTTGTTTGTTACTACTTATTCATTCATTAATGAATTAATATTTGAAAAAACTGTATTAACATCAAGTGTCATCCATTGCAAGTTTAAAAAATGTATTTGAACCTGAATGGATGAATAGGAAGTATTTTACTAACGATTGAAAATTTGAACAAGATATATAAACAAATATAAAAATAGGGAGAGTGTGAACTAATTAATAGGAATTGAAAAAAAATGTTACTTTTTTGTAGCTAGCTTTCCTGCGAATTTCGCATTTACCAGAAATCTACGAAATCAAATGTGGAAGACAAATTAACATGCTGTGTATCATAAATAATGTCTTTCTTATGAGAATTATTCAACAAAAAATTCATTTGGTGATTTTAATTGTTTCATAATTTTAAAATAAACATCTTTAAAAATAAAATTTGGATTCTTGCAAACGATTTTTTACAACAAACACATTTTTTGTTAAATTTTTTGTTTAAACTGACACAACTAAACTTGTTCCAACTCAATGAATTTACTATATAATTCTTATGTTGATCTCTCAAAATTAATTCTTTTGCAATCCTATTTAATTTTGAATAAATAGAATTGTATTAATGTAACTACACTCCTTTGTCACATTATAATTGAAGCATTTAAAATCCAATTCACACGTACGTATTTTATACAGTTAAGGTCACAGACTTCACAATATACATTTTCGTTCCAAAAAGTTTATTAAAACTTGTATATAGGCATATTCAAAGCCATTAAAACGCAGAACATTTGCATTCTCCCCCCCCCCATCAAATCGAAGCAAATGATGCAAGAGAAGTTAAGTATAAAATTAGCTGAAAGGTTCTTTTTTTATAATTTGTTTTGCAATTTTAAGATATTTTTTTCTCAATAGTATAGGTACAAATATTCTTATTAAATTCATAAGATATTATATTTTACAAAAATTCTAATTTTAATAATCCATCGCACTTCTTTTTTCATTTTCAGCCAAGGATATTACAATAATTTGGATGCTCGAAGATTAAGAGAACTGTTTGGACGCCGATAAAATGTGAAGTGTTCTCCATTTGAGAAAAAGAAATAATGGTGTTCCATGGGTCCCACAAAAAAGTAAAAGCTAACTTATATCGATTTCCAGTAAGGCATCTGAGAAATGGACTCTGATACAAAATTCGCATTATTGAGTGTTTCCACATATTTTGAATTGATTTGAATTTTACAAAAACGTGCAAGCTCTAGAAGATAAAGTTCTTTTTAAAAGCCTTATAACAAATCTATAAATTTTAATCAGGTTCAAGTAATTTTATTAAAATCACGATTTATAAAAAGTGTGTTTTCATTGACGGAAGAATCCATATTATTTAGTAGAATAAGAGTATCAACGCCTTAATTATTTCTGGTTAGTGGTAGTTAATTGTTTTTTTTTGTAGTAGTTCCTTTTGTGATTTGCATTCCATCCACTATTCTTATAAATGTACGTTATTTTGTACTTTTGGTGAAGATGTACATTTTTTTTAATTTTACGTATTTCTTTTTGTTTGTTAATAAAATATTTTTTTACTCTGTTGTCGCATTTATTTTTATTTTACAATCAGATACTTATACCGTACATGCAGAAATTAATCTGTATAAATAAAAATGATTTTGTGTGTGTGTGTGTGTCTTAGGCGCCTTCCTAAGCCGTTCATCCGATTGTGATGAAATTTTGGAGAATGGTTTGGACGCTTTCTAAGTTATTAAAACGATGTTCCGATAGATGCCCAAATGGCATTGAGGGGGATAAAAAGGGGCTTTATAGATAATTATTTCCATTTTAAACTATTAGATGTACAGTCTTGAAATTTAACAAGCAGATTTTCCTCGTGGAGTAGAGATCTTCTACGTAATGTGTTTTACGAATTTCAACCCTGAAGGGACGTTAGAGATAAACCGTTCCGTTTTTGTAATATTAGACATACAGATTTGAAATTTGATAGGCCAATTCCTTTTATGGAATAGAGTTCCTCTAAGAACGGGTTTTGCGAAAATCGACCCCCAAGGGGTGGTGTGAGGTATTTAGTGCTTTAATAGAAAAATATTCTCGTTTTTGAACTATAAGACCTACAGACGTGATTTTGGCAGACATATTCCTTTCATAGAGTAACGATCCGCTACCAAAAAGGTTTTTGCAAAAATAGATCCCAAAGCGGGGGTTGAGAGGGGTAATGGGGCGTTAGAGATAAATATTCCCGTTTTTCCTTCAGACTAGAAATTTGGTAAGCATGCAAATTTCATGAAGTATACATCCTCTGAGGGTTTTGCGAGTGAGTGAGTGAATATTAACATCGCACTGTTCAACTACACGAGGGCCTTTGGCGACAGATCTCGTAATTTTGAACCATGGTCAAGTGACGAGGATGACACCTGAACTGGCACCCCCCCCTTTCCTAACTACCACACGACTCCAACGAGAGGACGTTTGATCTATCGATAGAATGAAGCGTTTGATGCTGAATATTAAACTAAAAGGTGGTAAATTCGGGGTTGAGGAATAAATGAATGCTTTATTAACGTTGCACTTTAAAGAAACATGAGAGCTATTGGCGAAGGACCTCGTAATCTTGAACTTCGGTTAAATGACGAGTTCGACATCTGAGCTGCCAACCTGCTCTCTAAACTACCACGGGAAGACTTCGAGCCTTAACAAATTTAACATGCATCACCCTACAGGGTGGCTCTTCAGTGGTAGTAGGGCTCAATCTCAAGAAATGCCGGACACGAGTTTGTGATCGTAAAATTTTTGCGAAATAAAGCTGATATTTATAGGATATTAATTTTATGATAACTCTTATAATATAGTTTCGTTTTTTTTCTTCGTAAATTTATATTACTGAAAATTATTTTCCTATAGAACGGTTAACGACCTAATTTCTTTTTTTGGGGGGGGGGACGAAATACTAATCCCTTAATAACAAATTGTTATAATGAAATATTTACTAGATTTTTATTTTGTGAATATAAATAATTTTGTATTGAATATAAACTTTAATAATGGTTCGAGAATTCATAAATACAATCACGGTTATTCATCAGATTTTAAAGTTGCAAAATATGCACTCATTCATAAAAATATTTTTTTTATATCTGTTACTTTATTAGCTACCATAATCTACGTTGCATGGGTATGATTGTACATATTATAAAGAAGCATTTCAGATCCGAAATTCATTGTATTTATAACTTTGATAAAATCAGAAAATAGATTTTAAAAAAATCATTTTTTTTTTTTTTACAAACTAAGGAAGAATTTAATTTTAATCCCATTTTTTGCAATAACAATGACAAAAATTTCATTTAACTTATTGTGATTTATAAAACCAACAATTTCTAAAAACTGCTGACAATTAAAGATTAGTTAGCCTCATATGTATATTATCTTTTTTTATTTAACTGTTATATTCTTTTATAAAATCTTTTTGGTATAATTTAGTCTCAAATAAAATGTTATAAACTCACAAAACATAACAGAACCTTAATAATTATTTGCCAAACATTTAAGAGATCCTAAAAAGATAAAAAACTATTCTTATAAGCAGACTTCCCATTGATTCTTGAGCTAGCTATAACGATGGTTTGGGAACATAGTTTCCTTCCGAACAAGGTGTCAAGATGCAACTCATCTCTACATCTGACATAAATCACAAGGAAAACCTGCAACCGGATGTCAAGGTGATCTTCTTTCCATATTCAGATATAATGTGCTCGTTAAAAAAGTTCTTTTTCTCTCTCCTCTTTTTTTTAAATGGCCTAAAAGAGACGATTTAAAGGCTTTGTAATCAGTTAAGTCACGTCTGCGTGAAGGTGATATTCCATGAACTGTGTTTTCTGTAAGCGATCACCGGTTTTTAGAGCTGAAAGTGACACTGAAATTCACTCGGAAGTTAAAATGATCAATGTGAAGACGACAGGGCTTTGTTTTGTTGCTTTTACGATTGTTAGAACGGTGACACAAAAGACACATCTCATTTTTCTTTTATACGAAAGAGGTGGAAGGACAGTAAGTTTTTACGGTTTTTATTCTGAATGTCGTTCAGTATATGAAAATTCAAGGCCTTTCTCCTTCCCCCTCTTTGATTAATTATTCTTGTTAACACTTTATTGGTGGTCATTCTCATTTAGCTTGAACCAGACATATGAAGGCTTTTTTTTTATGTATAGAAGACAGTTTCACATTCATTGTACGAGGAGTGTTTGAAAAAACTCTCATACAAAATCTTTTTTCAAAAGAAAATTCATTTTTACATGGAAGAGCATGTCGGAAACTAATTTTCGACATATTTCAAACATTTTTCTTATCGAGAAACCAACTTGTTTATCAAGAACATCTTAAGGCATGGGCCAACTGGGCCCGAGCCCAAGGCCTAGACCACAATGGGGGCCCCGTCTCGTTCTCGACTCAACCTTAATAAGATCACGATTCGAATAATTTCAACAGTCAAATGTTTTTTCCGGTTGTATTCTCCGAAAAATTGGGAATTTTGGACAAATATCAACTGACTACAGGTGATGACTGTCATACATGTATAGGTCAAGGGTTACCACCATACGCCATTATTACTAATTCAACCAAAAAAGCGACAGTCTGTTGAAATGATTTGTGCGATTGTAAGTCATGCACATTTATTTGTTTCGGGTAATGATTTGTACGAGTATTTGACAACGTATGCTATGTACTGTCTATATTTAAGAATCATAGGGGAAGCCAACATTTGTGTAAGGGCCCAGAGCCTACTTTTGAGAGGGGCCCAAGGCCTCAAGAAGTCTTAGACCTCCCTGTTGTCAGTACTTTCTTTAAGGGGACATGGTACGATTTACGCAAACATTTTTAATTTAAAGATTTTCAAAATTTTTTTGGTTGCCTCCTATGGTGTGTACACTACGTAAAACAGATTTTGTGTGCTCAAAATTTCATAAAAAGCTAGCCATTTAATTTTTTAAACTTAAAATTTGTGAAGTGATTTTAAAATGCTACTTCTCCTACAAGAATTAACGTACATATATGAAATTTGATTTACAAGCACGTCAAAATATGTATAACAAAAATTGGTATGGGTTTTACGATAACATGATTGGTATTCCTACAATACTTCTTTTTATGAATGCTTATTGAAAATTCCTTAAAAAATGTATGAATTCTGAGTTCAATTATTTTTAAAAAAATAAGTATTGCTTTGATTCAAAAACGCATACCAACTTTTGTTATATGTACTATAAGCAATAGGTAAAAAAAAATTCAAAGCATTATGCACAATGGGGGAAAAAAGCCTTAGCATTTGAAATGAAGACAAACTAGTTATTTTATCTTTCCCAGATAAGTAGGTTTAAAGTTTTGATTTGCCATAGGGATGTAAATAAAAAAGAGAATAAAAGCTATCATAATTCTGCGCTTTTTAAGTTTAGAGCTTTCAAATTTTGTGAGGTTATAGAAAAAGATATAAAGAATAATTTAGGCTAAAAAATTAGATTTGATTTTTAAAGAAATTTTTGTCAATTGATTCGCACTGTGTCCCCCAAAAGAAAAGTTCCACCAGTGAACAGTTTTTGAAATTTGTGAAAACTCTCACTACAAAGCAATCCTATTGTGAACCGTCTTTTTTCACAAGTTATTTAATTCACTTTTTCAACCAAACCATCATTAACAAGAGAAGGCCACCCACTCCGTGCTTCGTCATGGTGTAGCCATCATTGAATTGTTGAACCCACTTTCTCACCATTCCATCACTCATTGAATTTTCTCTCTCTACTAGTCGACGATGAATTTTAGCTGGCTTAACATTCCTTGCGTTCAAAAAGTGGATTATAGAACGCACTTCATGGTCAACGGAATCGGAAATTGTCTTAAACCTTTTAAACGCTCAATAGCATGTGTTAATACACCATAATCCGGCTATAATGGCATCACTGGACTGAAAATCAACTGGAGACACGTGTGTGTAAGTGTTGAACTGCAAAACTACCACGGCAGTTGTAGTAGAACGAAACAGTACTTAGTTTCCGGATATGCTTCGTACTTTCTTTGAGAAGAGCACTGAGAAACTTAAAAAATTATGCCTGCTTTAATCAGTAATGAGCTCAATTTTTAAAAATTGTTCTACGTAAAATTTTGCACACAGTTTTGCTTGAATTAATATATATTACAATGCTTGCCGGTTCCTGCTTCCCTCTAATACCCCTTGTCTACTCTCGGACCCGGCTAAATGTGTGGGAAGAACTGAATAATCAATCGACATGATTCACTCTAATTATTTTACTGTCACAAAATATCAAGCAAGCACAATAATAATCCAATTAAGAACGATGATCAGTATGCAGAGCGAGAAGGTGAAACCTGTTAGTATGGGGATAGTATTACGGACCCTCAACTGATTCCACGATAACCTATACAAGCTCAATTTCAACTCCACCATGGTCTAATAAGTTACTCTTTAACTTCTATTTGAATAAGGATCACGATACCTGTACTCTTGTGAAGTCCTATTGTTGTGGCCTTGAACGGTAATATTTAACTGGATTCGATCACCTACAAGTGATCCTCTCTTGGAATCCTTCAATTGATACTTTTATAAACTCAGATTTGCACTTAATAAATTCACGATCCTCCACTCACCAGCTAACTCTCAAAACTCGCAAATACAGAATTTATATTATATACTTAATTTGCATAATCACGTTTTCTTCCTTCGGTGAAAGTTGGTTGGTCAAAATATTTCACCAGAATAGTCCCCAAGGGGTTAGTCATAAACGCGTATAGATCCGTCACAATATGAATGAAAAATATTTTTGTTTTATCCTACGCTCGTCTTTGGCATCTCTGCCATTAGTCGACGAGAGGCCCAATAAAATGACGGCGAAGCATAAAAAGAATTACAATTAGTCTCCATAGAGTTGTCTACAAAAAAACTTTAAAACAATAGGGCAGTGTCTGAGGTGGTCACTATCCATTTCACCCTGGTTGCACAGAGGGCATCAAGCTTAACTCCAATGTGATGTAAATGCCTTTGCAAGTAGTCATGTCCAGTAAGTGAACGAAAGCACGCAACTCCAACAGATCGAGGAAAGGAGCTGGGAACTCTACCACTTTTATTAAGCAAGATATTTAACCCTTTACCTGCAGCTGCTTCACCATACAGGGAGACTCTATTAATTTTCAGTTTACTGTAAATGATTCTTTTGATGTTACGCAGAGGCAAGGGAGAGTCGGGTTGGGAGATGAGGGATCCCTCTTTAGCAAGCCTATCTGCTTTCTCATTTCCAGAAATGTTACAGTTGTTGGGAATCCACTGGAGGGCAATGCTTTCTCTAGACTTCCCAAGTTCAGCTAATTTCATTCTACAGGAATTCACTAGAGCGTTTTCATTATATCTTGAATTTATTAGAGACAAAATGGCAGCTTGAGAATCGATAAAGAATACAATATTATGTTCAAAACAGCTTTCCAATTTATCAATTGCAAATGATATTGCCCCTATCTCACCATCAAAATTGTCACAATACTTTCCAACAGGATAACTAATACTGAAAGCACTTGAAAATACTAATGAAATACTGAAAAACTGAATGAAAAATATAAGAAATATCTCTAATAGTCTTTACTTATTTCCTACCTCCCCACTTAATATATTGAAGATGAATTAAAATATACTCAGTATGATTATGATAAAGATTTGAGGCGCTAATTTGATATAGGAGTGCTACGCGCCAAATTGTTGTTTATGTTCACCAAGATGGGCGATAACATTACAATATGGTTACCTTTATATTTTTATCGTGTGGTAATGTGGTTGCTATGGGGGCAACATATATTAGTTAAATTTTATTGGGTTTTTTTCCCCGCGGTAACCCTATTGATTTCAGACGATTTCAATTCGATTTCTTTAAAAATTTAACCATTTTTTCATTGCAATCATTCTTCAAAACAGCTGCTTCAGTCTTCCGATGTATTTTGTGCTATTTTCGAATATGGATATTTTTAATATCATTAGTGAGTACCAGGATATTTTTAAAAGAATATGAGGGATGTGCTTTTAATTATTGCAGCAAACTACGCATTTCCACTTTTACTTTTAAATAATGCATTTTTAAACGTTCCTTGTTCGATTGAATTCCATGCAACTCGACAACAAGCGCTGTTTGGCGCGATTCCTTAATTGCGCCAAGCTGCGCTTGTGCGTAGCACTCCTACAGTATAAATTAGTTCCAAATTTGAAAAGTAGACAGATTGCATCTGTATGCAGTTTCACCTTAGTACAGATTTAAAAACAAAATTCCATTGTGTTCACAGAACTCATATTATAATATGTTCAAAAAACAATAAAGATCCAAAATAAAAGCACACAAATTGAAACCATTTCAGGTAAAAAAAAGTAGAAATGCCCAGAACTACGAATGTTGCTCAAAGATTTTAAAACTATTCAGGGCCTTCTTGAACTTGCTTATTACATCTTTCTTTTCCTTACAACACGACAAGAAGGTAGTTTATTAAAAAGAAAAAATACTTAAACTGTTTCGAGAACAAACAGAAAATGCCAAAGGTTTAAATCTTTAAGAACTCGAAATTTATTTTTATTTCTTCCTGTTGACATATAAATAATAATGTCAGTATATTAAATTATCAGATATATTTGTTTTTTATACGATTTATTTTAATTATCAAAATTATGAAGTGATTTTTTTTAAAATCAACACTTTTTAGAAAGTAAATATATATATATATATATATATAATATATATAGAAAAGTACTTTGTGCTCTTATATCGAAGTATTTAAAAACACCCATTCTCAATCATTTTATTTAACAGTTTTGACAACTAAGCGGGGTCCCAATGACGTCTTAAAACTTCTTGAGGCCCTTGGTCCCTATACAAAAGTAGACCCTTACTTCAGTGGCGTACCGAAGAATATTAGGGACCCTGTGCAAAGTCAGGTTTTGGGCCCCAAACTGGATGTTACAAAGGATTGCGGTGGCGTCAGTCAGACTTTGGGCACTCCCACTAGATCAAGTGGTCAGTCTGACGCGAAACCCCCAATGTTCAGTTCCCAAGCAAGCTTGGTACTCGTTTTATCGACCCACTGAAGGGATGGAAGGCTGAGTCGACCCTGCTCAGACCGGGATTTGAACCCAGGACCTGTGGTGTGGAAGCGCGATACACTACCACAGTGCTTCTACCGGGAATAACATTTGACGATAAAAATAATTCGGATCATGATCTTCTTGAGTGTCGAGAACGAGACGAAACCGAGTCCCATGTCTTAAGACATCCCTGCAAGGGCCTCAGTAAACAGTTGAATTAGGAAGAAATTATGTCCTTTAAGAATACATACATTAGAAAAACGTTGTAGTAGTAAATGCTTTCGGCTGCCTATTTCAAAAGCTCTCTCATTCTAACCAATACACATCGTAATTTTGCACTTATGGTCCTATGGCGAAGTCTACACTAGAACTGGTACCATATCTTTACAACCATGTTAATGTGAGGATAGTTGACAGATTAAATGTGCATCTGCCTCTCTTATACGGTAGAGCTTTTATGAAATCAGGATTTGAACATGCAATTTGAGTGAAACTTCGCGGGTCACGATATTGATACCATGCCCACTGAGGCCTCATAAAATTTTGAAATATCACAGCTCAAGCTGTTTTGAACTACTAACGGTAACGGAATGTAAAACAGCATTATTTCAATAAACAGATTTTCATTTGTGTTTTTTTTAATTTTTTTTATTCTAAACACATTATTAAGAATAACATAAAGCTATAAAGCGCTAAACAAAAGAATAAAAAAATTGATTCATAATAATGAAGATAAAATTAGCGTGGAAGTGCTCGTAGAAGTAGCGCGATGTAATTCAATAAATAAAAGAATACATTTAAAGCAAAGGATAATTAAATTGAATTTCTTGAATCTCCTTAATATTGAAAAATAATTAAATTATCAATCAATATTTAGATAAAAAAAATATTGAAAATGAAATAATGGTACTTACGTATTATCGCAACCTATTGGCGACATTGTATGAAACGAACAGCATGATTGCCAATTCAGCGTATACGAAAAATGCGAAATCGGAGTCGCCAACCTGGCGAGTTATCTTGAATGTTGACGCTTGTTGCGATAGTACTTAAGTACCGAAATAATTAAAAAGTACCCACCTTTCAGTCGAAATGTCTTTTGAAACTTCTTTTAATTCTGTGATACTGAAGATTTATTCCTTCTCTGCAAAATCCTTTGAGTAGATGGTGGCTCGAAAAATATAGAATTTTGAAGGAATTGAATTTGGTTTTAACGACCTTCTATTGGTGAAAGGCTGATACATAAGCATGCTTCTTCAAAATGATCGGATCGTACTGATGAATAGTTAGATGGTTTGTGAAGTTTGTTCGACCTAAGTTTTGAATCCATTTTTCAATAAATATGAATTCTTCAGTGGAAACCGAAAGTGGTAATTCGCAATAGCAACTTAAATCCTGAAAAAAATGAATAGAGTATGATTGGAAATAATTTTCTATGGAATAATTATATCTTTAATGAAATTTTTATTTAATTAACACCAGGAGTAATGCAATTTTTTATCAAAAATAATTATTCTTGTTCAATTTGGGGAAGAGCGGTAATGATAACTAAAATATGACATATATACTTGTGATCTCAAAATATTTAAAAAACCGTTGAAAAATGGCGTCAATAACAGTACCACTGTTAGTTGTCGAAACATTTCGATTTGTGTTCATTTCGAGCTTGAGTTCATCATTCAAAAAAGCTATGAGTGGCTCGGCTTCTAGCAAACTGAAGTTAACTTTAAAATCAACACTCAAAATCATGGAAAGAGAGTGATAGTTTTTTTTTAAAGAGCAAAACTACCTTCGGTATATGGTAAAAGTTAAAAATGCAGGAAATCTTTGATTTTTTTTAACCGTTTGATTCGGAGAAATGTATACGACCACCGAAATCACTGTTTCTCCATTTTCAAATAAGCATTCTGCCGCACATATATCCCCAATATCTTGAATAACAATACCCAATCCACTTCTTTGACGATAAGTAATATCCATATAGGAGTCACAACATGTGAGTTGCTATGGTTGTGATAGATCGCAACACCAACTGCTCTGTGGCCCGTTCGTTTAAATTGTACTCAGTAATCGAAGTCAGGTACCGAAAAACGTTCGTCATTATCTAACCACGTCTCTGCCAACATGAGTAACGAACAACTTTGTGAAATAACGACGAAATCTGTTTGGTGAGCCCTCGGACTTTGACAATTGAGCGTAAAGATCGCAAGTTTATCCTTGGTGAAGTCTAATAAGACTTGCTGGTATGTGTGGATTTAGTCAAGCGCAAACAAAATCGAGTTTATGAATTAGAATATTTTGAAATGCTAAATTTAACAATATAAAAAAAGCTGGGCCCCACGTGGATATATCTTTACAAGATCCACCTAAAGGGCTTAGCTTCTTCTCTGATCCTAAAGTGAGAAAACAAAACAAAAGCAAAGATTCAAAGGCTTTAGGGGGGGGGGAGTCCTCCCGAATGTAGGAGAAAAAACAGAACTTTACTTCGAGGGTAGCGAAGAGACACCATCAAGCGCGCTGATTGGTCAAATTAAATATAGCGCACGCTTCCTCAACTTCCTGTTACGCATTTCCGTCCCTTTTCACGAAATCACTCCCACTAATCTCCAGCAATCGAGAGAAAAGATGTTACACATCAAAAAACTTTTTATCCTGCAGTCATTATGGCAATTTAATACGCTACACTATTTCATTTTGTTATAGGATAGTAGATGCAAATCCGAAAATGCCGGCAAAATACTCAAGTCCATTGGATTATTATATATAATGAAACGCCAATGGACTCGATTCATCTGACGTCAGAATCACATGATAATATGCTCAACAAATTCCCACATGTTTGATTCGACTGAGTATTTTGGTGGATTTACATCTATCATAAAACAAAATCCTTTCTTTCCTTTAAAAAAAAAATGCAATTTTTATTTTTATGCATTATATTGTGATAGCTTTATAAATATATATATTTTTTAAATTTCACATTAATATTTCTTTACTTTTATTGCAAAATTACAATTTGCAAATTCTCAGAACACCTATAGTTAAATTAAGTTGCTTGGGTATCGATTCCGATCGCCAAAAACACCTGTCGTTAAACTAAGTTGTGAAGTGGCGCTCTTTTCCGGAGGACAGAATCCGGGACCTTTCGATCCGAAACCGAGTAACTTAACCACAATACTAAAATGATCACTTTAGTATGGAGGTTGTTTCTGGCTTATATAGATGATACCGCTACAATTGATTGGCGATCGATTTCAGATTTTCGGGTTACCTTAATAAATGCTGTACTCGAAAGCTATTGAAGAAAGACTTCATTATATTAAATCATGATCAAGTGACGAGGTGAACACCTGAATTGCCACCCCTGTTTCCAAATCTCCTAACCACATATACGTATAGCCACCCAGCCTGTATGGTGGACATGACCCTTGGTTTGTAACCGAGTGGGCTCGGGTTCGAATCCCGACTAAGGCATGGATGGGAAAAGAAGACGGACTTTCGCCTGAAATGGATTCCCGTCTCGAATAGAAAGCAGTGCATCCCTTCTGTTGTATGCTGGGACCATCATTTGTAATAGTCTATATTCTTCTGTGTGTGTAATGCATGTTTCTGTCCTTCCACTTTCGTCTTCATATGTATCTCAGTATAAAACACACGATATATACGTCAAGATTTTCAGCCTAGGCACTTTTAACGTGTATCAGACCCTATACACAACGGGGTTTGGGTAGCACCAGAGTTCGAACCCATGACCCAACAGAAACGACACCAGCCACGAGTTTGCAATTATGAACATTTTGCCAACTCGGTCACGAAATCAGTTTAGTAGAGTGAGTGAATGTATCTTAACTTCGCACTATAAAGCTACAGGAGGGATACTGGCTACGGACCTCGCAATTCTAAACCTTGGTCAAGTGACGAGGTTAACACCTGGACTAGCACTATTCTCTTAAATTCCTCATTACTCCAACAAGAGGACATTAGTCATCTTCATATTTAACTTGCATCGGTACCCTCTACGTGATGGGTCTTCAGTGGCATGAATGAGTGAATATTAATGTCGCACTGTTCACTCAATGGCGTTTGGCAACGAACCTCGTAATTTTAACCATGGTCAAGTGACGAGGACAACACCTGAACCCTTTTTCTAACTTCCACACCACACCGCACACACGGGAGGACGTTTAAGCACGGCATACTTAACATGCATCGGCCCCTCTACACAGCAGGTCTTTTGGGGCGGCTCTAACTCATGACACGCTGGCTGCTATAGCCTATTGGTCAAGGTCACAAGCTTCTGGCCGGCGTATCACGAATTCTAGCCCCAGTGCTAGTGAAGACTCGCTGTGTAGAGGGGCTGATACATGTTAAATCAGCCTTGGCTGGATGTCCATCCATTGTCGTGGTAATTTAGAGGATACCAGTTCGGTGTCGTCCTCGTCACTTGACCGTGGTTCAGTAATACCCGAGTGCGGCAGCAATACAGCCAATGAACACTATTCTATTGTGCTGAAGTACACCTGTATATATAACTTTAGGATGCACCTACTAAAGTAAAATACACTCCATAGTTTCCCTTCAAACACTTTTAATATTAAAAATAGCTTAATTTTTAAAAATTTATTTTGCCAAATGAAAAAATGCCTATATTTTTTAAAATCATAATCTGTCTTATTAAAGAATTGCATTAAAAAGAAATCACAGTTTTGAGTTCTCAATATGCTTTTTAAGTTTTTGGTATATATAGTGATAGCATTTGAAGAAGGTTTTTAAAAATGATAGTGCATCAAGGGAAAAAAACTGCAACAAACAATGGTTCAGTGCTTTTGATATGTTTTATTAAAAACAAGTAGGAATTCAACAGCATTTGCATAAAAATGTTTATGGATTAACATACAAATAAATTGGCCACATTTCTTTAGAAGCACAGACTTTTACATGTGAAATCAAGTGGACGTAGGAGATTTTTCAAATTTTATTTCAAGGAAATAGCATACAAAGGGACGGTTGTGAGATAACATTTCTATGAATGAATGCATAAAAATAATGAAAGAAAAACAAAATGATAATTCTACATTATTCATTAGCAACTTATTAGGAACTTAGTCTAAACTACGAGGAAAATGTACGCAATTTAAACTGAAAATGTGCAGAGACATTATTAGTAATTTTAAACCAGCAAACAAAGCATAAAAACATTCGACAAATTAACTTGCAAATAAATATCTAAAAATCGAAAAGAAACTAATAAATTTAAACCAAATATTAACATAAAGGATGGATTCCATTTTATGGACACAAATTCATAGTTCATAATATAGCAGGTAACAAAATTAAAATTTCTTTAACAAAAGTCCAAATAGAACTTAAATTCTCAAGGCATATAACAAGTAATTGTACATACATTCAATGATATGAAAATTCAACTAGTACCACAACATTACATTTCTTACAAAGTACACAATTACCAATAAAATACGAATCAGCATGCAGTACAACCAGTCTATTTGAAAATCTATTTATAATATCAAGTCATTAAATGACAACAATTTTGAATCATACTATATAAAAAATTATTATTATTCAACAAAACAAACTTTGACAGGGAAAAAATTTAAGAATTTTAATAATTGAATATAAATCTTTTATATGTATATTATACATACTACACATAAAGATACTTAAGTTTAAAAACCCCATGCCAACAATTTATTGTCAAAGAGTTGTATGCCAACATATTTGATACCATTTTAAGGGAAATTATTTTCTCCTGCCAATTCTAATTTTTCTTATTCTATTGACACAACAACCCGGGGGGGGGGGGGGGGTCAAGGCCTTCCCAAGAACCTTCTTCCATTATGAGCTCTGCTTAGTGACAGTTCTCCAATTAGTTACTTTAAAATCTTCCTCTACACAATCAGCCCACCTCAATTTGGGCCTTCCCCTAATTTTAGTTCCAACAGGTTTTCCATTGAAAATTCTGAACAACAATGATAAGGAGGCATATGGCAGATGTGGACTGCGAACCTCAAACGACCAATCTTGATGTATTTAATGACATCTCCATTTTCATTTACAGCACAAAAGATACATTTAAGAACTTTTCACTCAAAGATCGCTAGCTGTTCAGTCTGTGATTTAGTCAACGTCTAAGTTTCAGATCCATAGGTGAGTAATGGTCTGATTGTTTTATACAGTAATGTTTTTTTATGTCTTTTAATTAATTTTGATTTAAAGAAAGCTTTTAGACAATAAAGACAGAATTTTTCTTTTCATTCTCAGAAATACATAAATGAATTTGTAATTAACTGTAATTTTCCCTGTTTTTGTTCTGTATATATAAGCTTTCTTTTTACATATTTTTTGAAGAATATTGAAGAGATGCCTTTAATATAAATAGATCAATAAATAAAACTGCAAATCTACAGTTATATCTGCATACATTCTTACTCTAAAATGATATGTCCCTAATAACAATAGCTAAACATTTTCCAACACAAGCAAAAATGTGTTGAGATTAGTTAAAGGTCATTTATGGCATGGGGTTGATACAAAAGCACAAAAAAAAAAAAAAAATACTTATAATTTTTTACCAAGTGAATAAGTACATTTAAAACACGTAAAAATAGGAAGAAAATTTACAATAAATAGAAATATTTTGACTTGATAAATAAATGATAAAAATTTACCAATAAAATATTTAACTTTGTTGCTGATAAATTTGTAGCAAATGAATTGTTGTGTGATGCATTTTTGTGCGACTAAAGTTAATATTTGATCAGTTATTTTTTCCTGAAAATTTGGACATAAAACCAAGATAGTTAAGTCTATGAAAAATGAAAGATTGTGAAACAAACACTTTCTAACAATTTCTTTAAAAACATACGAGGTTACATGATTGAGCACACATGAAAACATTGAGATAAATTCAGTTTTGAGCTACATCAACTTTTTTACATTAATTTCATCTAGAAATTAATAACTAGTAATTATTCACTTTCTTTTATACCTGTTTAAGAATTATTGCTGAATAGCAAAAAATGTTAAATATGCAGATTTAGATTTTTTTTTTCTACATACATAAAAGTAAAAAGTTAAAAACTAGGAAAAAATACATTAAAACAAAAATTAAAATAAAACAACACATATATTGGCAAGACTAATTTAATAGGATTGTCGCACAAGGGCAAAAAAGTTCGAACATCTGCAGAAAATCACAGTGGCAACAAATAATTCTACTGCAAATGTAAACATATGGCACTGTCAATAACAAAGATTACTTTTTCTCAAAACAAAACATAATAAAACTACAATGATAAAGTAAACATCTTGAACCAAACCAACACATCATATATAACTCACAGAAGTCAAGTTACTGAACTGTGTAAGACATAGCATAACATATGAATAATTTTACAGGTCTCTCAAAATTCACACAGAAATTATTTCTTTTATAAAAACTTACTGAAAGACTAACACATATTGATTATGTACAAATATAATTTGATATTTGAAGTCAACTGCAATTAAAACAAAACTCATAATCACAAGACATTACTTTCTGAAATTAACAAAAGATGTATGAAAAAAATGTTTATGAGATAACTGAAAATGCTTTCAATAATTTAATCAGTCTTAGAACAGTCTTGGATAAAAATTAATAATCAAAATTCATTTTAATTAATTAAAAATCTCAATGTGAGGGAAAAAATTGAATCTAAAATAAAATATTAGAAAATTGTATAGGAATATTCCTAGAATTAAAAGCACACTTCAGACTTTAATTCTAACAGTAACCTTTCAGAATAAAAAAAAATGAAAATACATAAGCAAATTCTTTATGCATACAGATATAAATTATTCATAATTTATGTGTATATACATAAAAACTTAACTTTAAATATATCAAAAAGAAATAAAATAAACTATACATATGAAATAAGTTTTACAATAAATATTAACACTCTACCCATTCTAAACAGATATTTCTATTTTTCCTCAACCATTTAATTATTTCAGCTGCTTAGATTTTATATACTTAGGGTCTCTAGTTGATATCATAACTAAGTATATGTTTAAAAACGTTTCATTCTAGAAAATAAGGTACTGAAAAAAATTTAGCTACCACAACAAGCAATTTCAAATTAATTGAAGGGAATAATTAATTACATTTTATTTAAAAAATACATTATAAAATTTTTAATTAAAAATTAATCAAAAAAAAAGTTGTACATTTTATAACTGATTTAAAGAAAGAATGCAATTAATTCAAAATAGGAGGGGGAAAAAAGCACATCATAAGGGTAGTAAAACAAGGGGAAGTTTATTGCACTTTTCTAAAACTAAAAATAAGAATATTATTTAAGAACAATTTTGAATATTCAACAGAATAGCTGCTTGAAAAAAAAATAATAAAACTGCCTTTTAAAGGGAAACTTAAAAAATATCAATTAAAATAAAAGATTAGCAGAAAATAAAATGTAATATAAAAAGGCTCCTTCTGAGATCATTCTTAAGTATCCAATTAAAATTAAGTACAAATTTAAAAGAGATTAAGGTTTTTTAAAAAAATTTTTAGCATGTATTTAACTATTTAATTTCACATAGATTTGATAGAATAAGTATCTTCACAATATTTATTTAAAAAATACACAAATAGTAGATTAATAACATTTGTGAATGAAATATATAATTTTAAAATAAATGTATTACATGAAAGGAAAAAAACATTTGAAAGATTTCATTCTTAATACTTTTTATGTATTAATCCCCTATGAGATTTTTTTCAACACACTTATTGCAGTATTAATTACACACAATACAAGTATTCAAAGAATGGAAGTAATGTACTTACACTTCAAATAACCTAACAAAAACAATCAACAATCAATATTCTCATATTATAACTGAAATTCAACAGAAATCACTCGAGAAATTCTGAAAGACATTGAAAAGTACATTATTGCTGATGATTCAAAATGGCATACAGCACAGCCAAATACAAAAGCTACACTGTTTTTCTACATGGCAGATTCTACTAATGTCCTGTTGGAAAATTTCACTTAATTTCAGTCATTATTTTGGACATTACACAGTAAATAGGTCAATATGTATGAATGGTATAAAAAGAGTTAAATATTTTGCATTATATATATTTTCTTTAACAATTGCAAATCTTTAAAACATGAATGCACCATGTACCATGATCAAAATATAATTTTTTCCATATAGTAAAGGTGGATCAATTCTGCACAAAATTCAAATCCATTCATATGGTTAGAAGCATGATACAACAGCAGATGTTGTAATTGTGTCTCATTCAATGGTTACATGTTCAATCTTTCTCACAGCTTAACCAAAAAGAGGAAAATTTGACACTGCCAAAACAAAAAAACTGGATTTGAGGGTGCATAAGATAGTAACTTTAGGAAATGGCTGGTTTTGTGAACAAACTTCTCTCCTGGATGGGAAATTTATAATCCCCCCCTACCCAATCAATGGTCAACACTACCATGTGTCATCATTCACTGGACAATGGCAACCAATGAGCAATTCTCCTCTTCAGAGTAGTGAGGATCTTTGCAAATTGGTTGTTTATTAACTTCAGACTTCAAAGCAACATGAGGATTATTAGCCCATAGATTTCTTAATTTTGAACTTCAAACAAGTGAGGCAGACAATGCCCGAGCTGGCACCCCATTCTTCAAAGAAGCAATCTTCACCTTAAGAAAATGAGGGAGAAAAATTTTTTTATTCCCTATTTTGTCTGAAAAACAAGAGTTTTGTCAAGTGATTGATGTTTTTGACAGACCACAAGGTGTTCAGAAAACAGTTGGAGGATTGGAATTTATTTAATTTTTTAACCCAGTCCATTCTTTAAGAAATTATCTCTTTTGGTTGAAATATCGACTGCTTACCTTGTAAAGGTTAAGAGGTATAGGAAATATAATATGACACATATTTAATGCTTGGCAGTATATAAATTTGAACTAAAGTCATAAGACTGACCGTATTTTCTAAAATTAGGCTATCCATTTAAGAAATTTTTTCTTTCATCCGCAGTTGCTCACACAAAATGAAAATGAATTGATATTACATGAAATTTATATTTACAACAAATGATAACTAATTATTGTAAAAATCATAAACTCACTTTTAAAATTTACTGTTGAGCACATTATTCCTGAAAAATCATTGATTTTATGAAAAATGAGTTACACCACAATGTAAAAAATATAAATTTAGGATTGTATTTGGACTCCATTCCAATTAATATTGGAACAAACATTTATTATTTTTTGTGACAAATAAAATACTGAATAATGATTGTTATAATTAGATCATCAAATTGCACAAAGTACTTTAGTAAATTTATTGTTCATATTATTAGCCATATGGAGTTCATGAAAGTGTCATTTAGGACACATAAATACAGGCAAATGAGCAATAAATTATACTTATGAATACAATGAAGAAAATAAAAACATTAAATAACCAGTGAAATCTCTGTGATTCTTTTCTCTGGAAATTAATTATAAAAATTAACACTTTTCTAAATCATGTCTAAATCCAAATTTGTCATTATAAATTAGGGATCACATTTCTTTCATAATTTTATTATAAAAACATTAATATATGAAAAACAGATGAATGAATATGTAAAATGAAAATGAAATATAAATGAGTAAAAAAAATGAAAGATGTAATTATAACTTGAATTGAAAAAATGTTTGATTTCTCACAAATCACTATCTAATATATATATATAAATAAATCTAGTAACAGGTAGTTGAAATTTCAATAAAAATTGGGCCCATACTCAAGTTTTTTTTTGCAATGAATAAAACTTTCTTTTCGTCAAAACAAGAAAATCATAAAATAATCTTTTTTTTTGTTGCTATATGAATGGATTTGAAAATGTTTTAAATTACAAAAGTATACATTTTACATCTATAATTTCAACAAAGTATGTTAATATTGTTATCCAAAGAAAATAAATCTTTTTCTCTAATTTTTATAAAAAAATTCTTTCTTTTCAAGTACAGATTTCTATGTATGTTTCAGATCAATTTTTTTTTAGAAACACTAATTCTACATATAGCAAGCTTTAAGAATCTCTAAAGATCAGAATACTTTACATAAAATTAGAGCTCAAAAAAGGAACAAAAAGAAGCTGGGGTTGGGAAAGAATTGCAATAACTAGACTAGCATACTGAGATCTACCAAAGCAAGAAATAAACTTGATTATATTATACACCAATTCCCTACCCTTAAAGATAATTTAACCCAAAATAAAAAAATTAATAAAAGAAATTTTAATAATAGTAATTAATCTACAGCAAAATTAGGTACTGATTTACTTGATAGATAAACATCTAAAGCAATAGGATGGGGAAAAAAATATGCTTTACTTTTCTATGGGAAAAAAAAATGAAAAGGTTTATCTACACAGATCATTTAGATTATACTTAAACAGAGAATAACACCAATACATTTACTCAACTGAGCACACATAAGACAATTATGATAATCACTTAAGCACATACTAAGGGATGGTGTACCTTGAGAGTATTCAAAGAACTTAAATATGAAAAATTAATGTGAAATGGTCACTAACATGCAGGGAACTTTTCACATGGAAAGGTTTCACAAATTAACAATGAATACTCAATAATTAAAAGCCTTGGATGTCCTAATGAATTTGTTCTTGGTTCAACAGGAATCCAATTGGCATGACATACATCACATTCTAAATACTAAAATCACTAGTATTTACACCAATCAAAGCGTTGTTGCTCTTTGTAGAAGCTCTGTTATAAACCTCTGAAAACAAAAATATGCCTTTCATAAACATAATTATCAAATCTATCAGAAAAATTATATATTTTAAGAAATTAATGCATGGAAGGAAAAAAAAAACTCAAGATATCTTTCGCTCCTAAATAATTCATGTAATCATAAGTAACTCTGTTTACTTTTAAATACCAGTTTTTAGTAATAACTTAAATCTTTTAAAAATAAATAATGATATATTTATCTTGGCAATGGACTTATGACTGTAGAAAATTATGTGTACACTGATACTGAATATCACTTAAGTCTATTATTTTAATATAATTAGACTTACTTAACAGTTTATTAGAAATATTCCTAAAAGAGAAAGACATAATATAATGAAAAAATTATAATAAATGGTCAATGGTTTCATATATCTTTATTCATCAGTGAAAATACAAATTCAATTTTGATTAACTAGCTAAATTATATTCATCTTTTTCTTCAATGTTAAAAATCATATAAGTTTGTGATTCAATAACTTTTTAAACAAGTACCTCTTAAAACTTCTATTGTATTTCCAGAAAATAATACCTAATCAAAAGCTAAGCTCAAGCCTGATTTTTCAGATACATACAATATACCCTCAAAATAAGTTCTAATCTATCCTTTCCTTCTCACTCTCATCAAAATCATGAGGTGAAATTTCTCCCTCTATTTCTCGTGCCCATGATATTTCTAGGCTGGAGTGCTCAAATGTGACGCACTAAAAAGATTAAAATGATCTATTTTTTATGCCCAGAATCATTTATTTCTCATCAGATGGCAGTACCAAATTATTAGTAATGTGTTTAGAGATAAATATTTTATTTTAAACTAGATGTTAGCACAGTCAAACATATATATTAGCCATGTTTCTGTAAACTTAGATCAGTTACTTAGTTCCATGCTTCTTGTTATTCACATGGGTTCCCTTCTACACATGGGTTGTTTTCTTCAAAATTATTATGGGTTAAGAGTGTCAATCAAATAGGTGCCAGATATTGTTGAATGACTAAGTTCAGGTACAAGGCATGGACACATCTAGTAATTAACAAACTTGGCTGAGACAGACTAAAATTTAGTCATAAAGATTGATTAAAGCATATATCAATTTTCATCTTTAATACTAAATACATTACATGTTGCAACAGACAAACAGCTTTTGATTGAACAATAAATGTAAAGGTAATAACTTATTACTGTACTAATACCCAAATGAATTAAAAAAACTATTCTGTTGAGTACAAGAAAGGCATTGTGAAGATTCTAGGGGAAAAGAAGAATTTTGAGTGGAAAAAAAAAGACTGCACAAGACCAAATGAGTAAGAACTTTACAACATTCAGCAAAGAAATGAAGTTCCATATTGAACAATCTAAAAATGGCAAGAAGAGAACAATGACTTCAGTCAAAACAGAACAATGGACAAGTACAGATCAGTTAACAGCAATTGCTGTTTTCTGAGTTATAAGACATCAGTGAATGGATAATTGATATAGCAACAAATAGAGTTTGGTTGTTCACAGGGTTGATATAGAAACATTCATCCTAACAATGGCACCACAAACAAACTAATTACCAGAAGAAATCTAAACAAGAATGGATGGCTTCCATCAGCAGAGTGTATTATTATGAGCATTATGACAAAGTTTTAGAAAGAGACACAAATGTTAGTTATTGTGCATGAAAATAAGGCATCATCTGAAAACAAACTCTAATGCAGCTTCAGGAGCAAAAATTAATATCAGATTGACTTTTATTTTAGAGAAAAATTATATGAATAAAGATATATTAACAGATTTGATCTTTTATATTATAAAGGTTGAAATACTTTTTATAATTGTATCAAGAATGTCTCATATTTAATACAAAAATAAAGAATGAACAGATTGATTTTAGTAAAAAAACTCACCTCAACAGCTTCTTCTGATTGCTTGACACCAACTAGTTTTTTCTATAATAAAATTAAACATTTTTAGACACTTTAACTCCAAAACATGCTATTTTTTGAATTCATCTGAAGAATTTAAAATAATTTCACAAAAACAATCAATGAAGAATACTATTAGATAAATAAGATAATAAAACCAACAATGGTACTACTAGAGTCAATAAGTTATTGGAATGAGTCTTTTATATTCACGCAGGTGTTCATTGGAGGAAAAGTATTTGTTTCGGAGGTTGGCAGCACTAATAAAAAAAAACACATAGCCTTCTGGAATTTATTTCCTGTACAGTTGGCATTAGCTGCAGATCATTCCTGACACAAAGTGAATCTTTCATCTGTAAGATTTTGCAATGTCTTAAGAGCAGCATGCAAACATTAAATGCTATGTTTTGCTTGAGATATCACCTGAGACACTTGAGATGCTGCAGAAAGCATACAAAAATGATTCCAGCACTAGAAGATTTTTACCTATTTCCATGGTTGAAAATGAAATTGAAGGGACATTGTTTTGTGCATTCAGATGAGGTGATCCAAAATGCAACAAAGAAACTCAAGGAGCGCTCAAAAAATGGATTCCAGGAGTTTTTAGAACAGTTATATGAACACTGGTGCATGTGGTATAATAAGCATGTGGATGCAAGAGGACCTTGAAGGACAACAAGACTAAATTAATGTTCTATTTTTTGTAATTGACCTATTCAGTGTACTTTTTGACCGACCGGTATAAATGAAATTCAGATAAAATATTCCTAGATTTCATTATTTATATTTATTATTTTAATACATTTGATTGAAAATGTCTAAATATTAATAGATTGTAAAATATAAAAAGCATACAAATAAAACTTTTCATATTTCTGTAATTCAGACTATAACCTGAAACTTTTTTAAAAAATCAACTGTACTGATTGTAAGGATCATGTAGCAAGCATGCTAATACATAGAAAATACAAATTAATTCATTTTATTTAAAAAATTCAATTCCAATTCACACACATATTATATATAAAATACAATATATAATTTATAATTATGCAATCAAAAAATTCTGGACAGCACTGTTATACAATATGTATTTATTCCCATGAAAAATAAAACCAAAATATATTTTGAACAAAAAAGGGAAATATATACAGTATTTTGAACTGTGTTTCGAATGAAAAACCTTCATATAAATGGAAAAGATTTATATATTTTAGAACAAAATCAAAATTAGAAGTAAAAAAGATGCACATTTCAAATAAATTAAGGGATTTAATTTTGTACAATGTGAAGATATATGATTATTTAAAATTAGATTGGTAACTAAATATAATTTGATATACAAATTGCTTGAATTTCTTCAAATTGCTTTAACAGAACTCTGGAAACAGTATCATAGCAATTAATAAGTTACATTTTACTTCCTTTATTTTCCATTGTATTGCTTAAGTATTTAAAAATAATAAATTTCAAGTATTGAAGTGTCATAATGAATAAAATAAAGAAAAATAGAACTTGAATGACAATAAATTTTTTTTAATAGTTAACAAGATATTAAAAATTTGATTGAGTACAATATTATGTACAAATTGCAAAAACATTATGTATACGGAATTCAAAGCCTGCTCAACTAAACTCTACATATTTCTTAAAATACAGTAATCCCAACAATGCTCATTATTAAGGGTTACTGAAGTAAATATTATTTCTAAGAATCAATAATAATAATAATATAGTTTGCCTTGGTGCAATTCTACATCAAGCTGCTTGTTTTTCCTCAATGATACTAGATCCTAACAGTACTCTTTGTAATTCAACTATTGACAAGAGACCATGTCGTTTTTGTTACTTTTTACAATATTTAACATGACTCATATACCATAGAATATCATCTACTTGCAATGCATGAGGGTTAAATTATAATTTTAATTGTTGATAAAATTGATTAAAAAGCTCATTTATTTCATTATATTTGAAGTATCCAATAGAATAGATTATTTTAATTACTAATAGTTTAGGAAAAGAGATGTACACTACTTTCTAAAATTCTTAAAATATATATATATAACAAAGGAATAAGGCACTTATCCTAATGTAATTAATCTTTAATATTAAAACTTACTCTAAGCCAATCACGCCTTGCTGGCTCAGCTTCTATGTCTAACAGTTCATCTAAATCTATTTCAACTTCATAGCTACTAGAATCATCCTAAAAAGCAGAGATTAAAAATGTAATGAAATGAATAAAATCATCCATCAGAATATTTTCTAACAAATTAGTCAAAACTGTCTTGGAAAGTGTTTTGATAATTTGACTGTCCAATAGCATGAAAACATCTTAGATGCATAATATATAATGAATAGTTAAGTATCACACACATTAAAATATATATAAAAAAATACATAAAAGCTGAAACAAGAGTACATTTTATATTTGCTTTAAAATTTTAAACATTCCATATCTTTAAATATAAACCAATTAATTCCAGATAGATGAAATACTTTTTCTTATAACACTATAATGTACTTTTCTTGCCCACACAAAATTTTGTTGAAGAGAAAGTTTATAAAACATTCCGCTCTCTTTTTTTTAGACAATACACATTTATATAGCCCTTAAAATACAATTTTATAAAACTTATCATATTTTTCCTGGAATTTAAAATGAATTACTGACAATGATAAACATGTTATCTTCCTTTTATATGTCAATTTTTTTTCAGATTTTAAATAACTCATAAACTTAGAATTTCAAAAAAAGGTTTCAATCTTGTATAGTAGTAAAAAATGTAATTAAGTTTCTTAGATATGTTTTTTCGTTTATTCAAATAATCAAATCTTAAGAATATCTCATGGACTAAATGACTGTTTATAATAGTCGTAAATAGTGCGTTGTAAATGTATACTGCCTTCGCGGCATGGGGTTATTCTAAATAGCCGTCAAGCCGCAAGTCCTCTCATGAGGTTGGTGGAAGGGGAAAATAGGTGAGAGGCCCCTGATCGCCCACAAAATGTTCTCCCACAAAAACCGAGGTGAAAACGAACAGAATTGTACTTTCACCTGCATGGTGCTCAAAGCTAAGGCTAATGACAGGTATAAAAACCTAGCCCTTCGCTAGGTTTTTATAGCATGAGCAACAACAGTGCTTCCATATCATGACTTAAAAATATCCTACTCCAATAATGATATCCAATTAATCACCAACAATTTCAAAATTATAGTTATAAAAAACATTATAAATTAACAGATGATAAAGCAAGTTAGATTTTATAACATATCGCTAAATTTTAATTCAATCATATAATAAAACTGATAACTTTTGAAGGATTTATGATATTGAGACAAAAGTATTAAATAATTTACCACAGAAAGGAGAAATTTGATAAGATATAGTTTGACAAATATAGTTATTTTCAAATTTTTTAGTTCATAAGTTAAATATTAAATTTTAACTTTTTTTGAATACATATAGAATTCAGCTCATATCATTGGCTGTAAAGGTTATAGGCAGTTAATTTTTCCTAAAATGAGCTTTGTCTTTTATATAAGTAAATACATTCATTTTAAAACAAAAGTAGCAAACATAAAAATAAAAAAAATTGTTTGAAGAACCAATTCTTAGATTTTATGAATAATAAGACTTTTTCTTTTATTTCCAATAGAAATGTATAAAAAATCATATATTTGAATTCATTAAAAATACTTTAAACATATGCTCATAAATTTTGAAACCATTAATTTTAAACTGAAAACAAATCACTGGACTACAATTTATGTAGTTTTTGAGAGATCGCATTTACATAGAAAGTATTTTGAAAGGGTGAGTAATTACAAATCTAAAATAGTTTAACCCTTTCAGGGCCGACCATCAGGTATATGAGCCATAATGAAACATTTACAGTTCCTGAACATCACATATTTGTGCCACTGGCTCAGAACGTATTAAAGCTCAGATTTTTTGGCAATAGATGGCATTACATGTTCATAAGATTTGAGATACTTGTAGATCTAATTTTCTACTTGAAATGAGAGAAATATTACTCACATTCCCGTGGATTTTGAGTTAACATTAGGGGAATAGAATGTTTCCGAATTGAATGTTTTATGACTGCTCTTGAAATGAACATGTGGTTTTTGTTTTATAATGAAGATGAAAGTTTTATTTTTACTAGAGCATTTGATTTGGGTTTGCAGGCTAGTTTTTAATGGATAAATAGATCTGGTAGACAAGATTTGTCTTTTTTTCTTTTCACTTTTGCAAAGCTGACTTTAACAAATACTGAAAAAATGTTTTCAAAATAGTACTTAAACAGAAAGAGACTAAAGTAAATAAAGAATATAAATATGAAATATATAAAGCATCTGCCCTTCATATAATATTTAAAACAATATTGAACAATGCATTTATATTTCGGTATTTTAATGGATTTAGGGTTATCTACAACAGACCCTCCACAGCCTCTTGAGTGACACTCTCAAAAGAAAACTCCAGCCCTAAAGGTGTGCACGCGTTTATGTCTTTTGTCTCAAAAGGTTTAACTTTAAAAGCATAATACTGAGCTGTCAATCTGAATATATGATTTCAAATAAAAGATTTCTAGCAAAATAATTTCTTTAACAAATTAAAGGAAAAAATTAATATCCTATAATAATTACTCAAAGATTCAAGGTAGAAGTTGACAATTTCATTCATGATTAATTTTTTGATTAGAAAAATGAGGAAACAAAAGAGTTTAAAAATGCAATGCTCACTGGAATGTCAAACAAAATTTGGAGTTGATCATACATCCACATCTCAACACGCAAGCGCTTCTTTATTAAGCTCATTTGATGTTGGCCATACTTGGCAGTCAAATACTTTTTCTTCCTCTCATGGATTTCTTCATTTTCCAAATCGAAATTGACATGCAGCATGGCTTTCGGTGGGCTCTGCCCAGGTTGTATATTTTTCACATCTGACGTCGTTGCCTTACTAGGAAAATTTTGAGGAATGCTACACTCCATCTGAAATTAAATAAAAGTAATTAAAAACTAAATGTTTTATAATATTGGGATAATGCAACAAACATAACTTTTCTATTTTGCCTGATCTTTGCATCCAAACATTCCTGGCATGCTTTTTTCTTTTAAAAATCTATGAGTAAATTATTTAATACATAAAAGCTGAAATATTTCAACACATTTTAACTAAAAGACCCTATGTTTCTTAACCTTTTAAGTTTTTTCAAGTTCAGGATGGGTGATACTAAATCCTAGCCTAACAAAATAGATGTATTAATTTGTGGTTCAGTTTTAAAACACATATTTATCTTAATATTTCAAATAATAAATGCAAAAATAATAGGAAAAGATAAAATAGAAAAAAAATAATAATGAATTTTAAAAAAAAAGCACAAAGAAGAAATTTAAGCATTATTAATTTATATCAAATCCTAAAATCACATAATTCATGTATACATATTTATATATGCTTAAAATTTGTATTGAATACTTCTTTTACATATGAGAAACAAAAATGAAAAATACTTTTATAAAATTCAAGAAATGTTACCATTTCAACAGCTATTGAAATTGATAAGATCTACATAAAATAATCTATAAGATATATAAATTATCAATTTTATGCTTTTGAATCGAATTTTTACAAAGCAAAGCTTCTATTCAGTTATTTTACTTTTTTTTATAATTCTAGGCCAAAGTTTTTATGAACAATATAGAAATGTTATAATCATACAAAAATTATGTGTTTATACAACAAAGATTATATTAATCAGATATTTTTAAACAATTTAAAAATACGTTTTAAAAAAATATAACCTGTCAAAGAAATTAAAGTCAGCATTCAAATACAAACAACAGATTTGTCGAATTTCAAATTGAATCTTTAATTGAAACCGATTTATTTTCAAAAAATTAATTATATTCACTATCACTCTTTCTGATCAATCTGTTAATACAATTGAAATTCCACTAAAATATTCTATTGGATAACTTTAAACATTTTAGAAATGTTAAACCCGTCAATCAGTTTGAGAGTACAAAGTATGTTCATTAATCTGCTGTTAAGAGGCAGCAAGTAAGTCACACACCGGATGTCCGCATAGAACAATCATTTTACCAAACAATAGAACACACACCCCATGAAAAATTGAAAAATCATTGAAACTAAGTAAATAATAAGCATAAATAGTGTAGTACATACAAAATGGGAGCAGCCGAAAAATATAAAATTGACTAAAAATAGTAATTTTCTTACCTAAAAATATGAATACTACAGCCTATGTATCTAAAAGTTTACAACCGCCTTTCTTCAGCAGAATACAAAAACAAGTTTCCAATTCTTTTGAGTAGAGTTGAGTTGTGAAAAGGTGTGCACTAATTAAATAAACTAATCAAGTTCATGGGCTTCCATATAGCATTAAAACAAAAGAAAAAGCTTAGTTTGTGCGGATTTATGTCGTTGAAAATTCTCTTTGAGGGTTGTTAAATTTTTTTGTATCATAATGTTTTAAAAAGAACGACAGAGCTTAATTTTAAGAGAGAAAAGAGGGGAGGGATAATGAATATCTTACTCTGAAAATTCCTTTCAATAAATTATAATTCATATTTGTATAACTGAGAAAAATATACATTAATTCCAACATTACTGTGTAATTCCAACTTTCCTCTACTGTAATTATAAGGTAGCACAGCTATCAGCTGCTTTGATTGTTTTTAATAAAGCTCGTAAAAAAACAACGAAATTGCAATTGTATTCAGATAGTGATTAATTATTAAAATTGTTCAGACTATAGCTTTTAAAACGATTACAGTCAATTAAAAAAAGAAATATCAGATAAAGATTTATTATTATTATTATTTAAGTCCTTTCACATACAAATAAAACTGAATTGGATGATTCTGAAAAATACTAGTATTTAATATGGCTAAATTGTGCACTTATCTATGAATTAAAAAAATAGAAGATTTTATTTTGAAATCTGTGTCACTATATAACATTTAATCAAGTTGAGAAAGGTGTAAGACAAAACAGAATCTATACACGATTCTCTACGTCAGACGAAGACAATTCTTGACATCTCGAAGGCGTCAGTTTACAATTGCACATGCAATGAATGATGTCATGGGGTTGAAGATATGTGGCATAGAAAAACTGATAACAATAAAGTTTCCTAGTAAAGCAATTATTCGAATAAAATATTCTTTTGGTGTTAAAGATCCTTTCCGTAGTTAAATATTTTTGAAATTAATATGTATTTACTTTTTGTTTACTTTCTAGTATCAATGGCTAGCTTTGTCAGGAATAAATCAACTTTTTCAAAGTCAAAATGTTCGGTTGCTTTGTTTTCACTGTTCGAGGTTCTACGTTGGTATAGTTATTTGAATATTTACGTTTTAATTTTGTTCATGATGCATCATTAGATGTCAGAGTACAATATTAATTTTACAGTGATCTGAAATCACTATTATTCCGTTTTTAATAGAATTCGAAAATTCATCTTATACTGATATGTAATTTTTGTATAACAGAATCTCATTGATCAAAATAGAAGAAATTAATTTAACAGTCTTACTTTTCCTTTCATTGCAAAAATCTATTCGTAAGCTTTTTCTTATAGCTACTCTTCACTCACACTAGTGGCGTAACGTACACCCCGCGACCCCGCATTACGGAGGGGGGCTAGGAATGTAAAAGGCCCAAAGCTTGACTGACGCCAAGTACGTAATCCTTTGTAAGATCCAGCTTAGGGCCAAATACCTGATTTTGCAGGGAAGCCCTAATATTCTCCGTTACGCCATAGACTCACACGTAATTGCTGTTAAATATTAATTTAAATTAGAATAATTAAGCGCGTTTTGTATAGTATATGACGGTTACATTATAGTTTTAAAATGAAATAAAATGTTTAAATTCGGCAATGCATAATCTGAGTCCAAATTATGTTTTTCAGTTTTTCTGAGAATGTGTGTTTTGTACGAGTAATGAATATACATTAAGACAAATATATAGATACATTTTATATTTAGACACTAATGAAGTGTTGAGGTTAAGACGCGTTCACAAGAGTTATTAATATTAAATAAACTTTTTTCAAGCATTCCAAAATTTATATTTTATTTGCAAACTCGATGACAACATTCCAATGATAGAAAACAAATTACAAATAAAATTTCGTAGTAGTTTTAGAATGTTCTTCTTCGCTCAGCTTCGTTTCTAAAAAATTCACTTTATTTTGAAGGTTATTGATAGTCAGAACAAATTCTTGGATATTCTGTTTCTGCAATGCTACAATGCCTTTCAGATGTTTAATTTCATTCAGAATCTTTTCATTATTCATTATCGTTTTGTCTAGCTGTGAAATAAAAAAAGGAGAAAATGAGAGATTATATGAATAAACTTATGAATGAGTCATCTTATTAAATTTCAAGCATGAAAACTATGAAATTTGATAATAGGATTTGAATTTGTCAAAGGTAAAGAAAGAAAAATTGAAAAAACTATAAATTAATAAAGAAAAGATTAAAATGAATATAATAAGAGAATAATACTTTAATAAAAAAGGGGGCAAAGTATTTTAGAAAAAATATTCGAAATTCGAGTTCTAATCCTTAACATTAAGTAAGTGCTTCTCGATTTTTCAATATTTGCGATCCAATTTTCAATTATAATTTTCATCGCCCCCCCCCTTACAATAACAATGTACTGAATGCAATAAAAATGTACTTTGACGCTAAAGTTACAATACAACTTTAATTATAATCCATAAAAATTATCAAGATAAGCATTTAATTTTGTATATGACAAAACAATGGGAGTCATTAGAAATTATTAAACTTGTTTTTAATTTAGTATTAATAAATGAATTGTCAAAAACATAGTGCGGTACTGATACATTTATAAGTACTATATTATATCAATGTAAATGTGTATTTAATTTTTATGTCACAATGTATTTGTTTTTTGCTTTCTTTCAATATGAATTAATACTTATGTTAAATCTTCCATTTTCGACTTTTCAATATGCTCACGCCCCTCATGTAGGGGTATCGCCTCTTAATTTGAGAAACGCAGCATTAAGCGAAAACAGCGTCAAGACCACAATCTATCACAAACATAGAAAACAATAATCATTAGTAATTCAAATATCAAAAACAAAGAGTAACAATAACAATAGAATACACAAGAATTGAGGGGTTAAGATCTTGGATTACAGCATTGATTTTCTTTGAGCTGTAATGTATTATGCCGCAATTCCAAAAGTAACTATTTCATTTGATTTTTACTATAAATAAGCGGGTTTGGCACATACATTTCGTTTTTCAAATTTTAAATTCGATCTTCGATAATATAAGTATTTGATATTGCAATATATTTCATGCCTCTAGATATGGAATGCAGAATATATTTATGCATTATTTGTCATATAACCAATAAATAAAAGGCAGTTAAGATATTCGAAATTATAGTTTGAAACGAAGTATTATCTTTACAATAACTTTTTACATGAAAAAAAAACTATTACATCTGAGGATTGATTGAAATATTGTTTGAAGGATACTTACTTCCTTTTGCTTCACTTGCGAATTATCCATCATTTTATATTTTCTTTGAAATCCAAGCTAAATACACTACAATGTACACTTTCAAATTTCCAATACGATTATTAGAAATTACCAAAAACTTCATTCACAATGGACCCCAAATATAGAGTCGAGACTTATCGCGTGGATTGGATAACGTAGTTGTGTTGTATCTAAATGCGAATTGGTGATAGAGAGGTTGTGAACAATCTTAAGAATATAGACCGCAGAACGTTAAACACACACAAACCAAATAATACATTTAGAGCTATCTAAGATTGTTTCATGACTCACATGAAAAAGTAATGATAAGATTGGTCTAAACTGCCAAAAAAGGTGATATAGGGCTGAAGAAATTAAATGTCATGGAATGGAAAATAAAATCAAACCAAGCGATCAAGATGTGAAAATTTTAGCAGTTCGGGGCAACCAGTGGAAGCTAAGACTAGTTCTATTTTACTGGTGAAAAAAGAGCTATTGTAAGACGAATGACTAAATGTGATAATAGAAAAATGTAATAAGTTGTTCTTAAGCACTAACAGATATTTTTTCCTTCGTTTCTGTGATTATTAATAAACTACATTGACAAAAAAAAAGTCAAAATGTTATATGTAAATATTACAAACGCATTTACGAATTAATATATATATACGTAGTCTAAATACTATACTTATATGTAATTGTAACGATCAAAATGTAAGGGATATTTATGCAGAGCAATTATCATATTGACATCTCTATCGTGCTATCTTTGGTTATGGCGTGAGCCAACTGAGTCCGGGTCCATGGCCACGGCAGAGCCTCGTTTCGCTCTCGACTCTGCCTCAATAAGATCAATATGAGAATAATCAAATGTTATTCTCGGACACGTTCTAAAAAAAATGCGAATTTTGAACTAGTATATGTCGATTAGTAACAGAGCCAAAACTGCATTATTAAGACATGTCCGTCTTCCGTGTCTATACTTAGACTTATAGCTACACGCTGTCATATAGTAGAAAGGTGGCAGTCGGCAGAGTCAGTTTGTACCTAGGTTTGTGAGATTGTGAGTTACGCACATATACACTGGTGTCCAAAAGTTAAGAATAAATCGTAAAATGCGAAAAACATGAAGTAAATATTCGTAAAATTATTCCAAATTTCTTGCGGATATTAATTGGGTGAAGAATAAACATTGGGTTTATGCAAAACTTTTCAGTCGATTACGTCCTGCGCGAAACACCGGCGCATGTTGGAACGCGGAGAAACCGATTCACGCAGCATAGGCAGTTCAGACAAGTTTCGTGCAACTGCTATGCGAAGGAACGTTGTTAACCATCAAACAAGGTGAATGATGGCGCAAAGATGCCAATTGGACATGTTTACGAAAGGAAGAATTGTTGGAATGCTCGAATCTTCACGATCACAAACCGAAGTGTCTCGGATTCTGAATGTGGACCAGTCTGATCTCAAGACTGTGGCAGAGGTTTCAAAGAACCGGGAGATGTTACCTGACAACCAGTATCAGTCGACCAAGAGTCACAACCCCTCGCCAAGACCGATATCTGGTAATAAGTGCGCGACGTCAGAGGGGCAGTACTACCAGAGCACTGGGTTTGGCGCTCACAGTCGCCACAGGAATACGAATCTCGAGACAAACTGTTTACAGGAGATTCAATCACGCTGGCCTGTATGCCAAAAGACCAGCATCCCCCTCACCTCTGTGTATAAACGTGCTCGTTTGAACTAGAGTTTGAAACATCAACATTGGAGTGTGGAAGAGCCAATGTGATATGTTCAGTGACGAGACCCGGTTTAGTCTGAGTAGTGATTCTCGGCGGGTAACGATATGAAGAGAACGTGGAACACGTTTTGAACCAAGAAACATAACGGAAAGACATCATTTTCCATCAAGGGGTGTAATGGTATGGGCAGGCATCGTGATGGATGGCTGCACAGACCTCCATTTCTTTGACACGGGGTCTGTGACTGCTCAAAGATATAGAGACGAAGTTCTTGAGCCTTATGTTCGCTTGTTTCGAGGTGCTGTCGGTCATGACTTCATATTCATGGATGATAATGCGTCTTGTCCCTGAGCGGTGCTGATTGTTGGCTTCCTTGAACCTGGAAAACATTCAGCGCATGTCGTGGTCTGCGAACTCCCCTGACTTAAATACTATAGAGCATGTATGGGATATGCTCGGGAGACAAATTGCAGCCCTCTCGCACCCACCAAGCTCCGTTACAGAACTGAAGAGGAGCTTGGAACCGTTTGAGTCCACAACTCATTCATCATCTCATAGCAAGTATGGTAAATCGCTGTGCAGCGTGCCTGGATGTCAGAGTTGACCACACGCCTTATTAAACTGCAGCATCAGTATTTTATTTAATGTTTTCTTTCCTTTTTCCTTAAAGTGTGAAGCCTTGCAATTTTCTTTCAAACTGCCACTTTAGATAATAAAGTTAATTATATTATCATTCTTTTGATTTGCTTCCTTATTTTATAACCATTTTACACTCGCATATCACGTTTCCCGCCATTCTGACTTACAGTTTCTTCTTTATTTATACAATTATCAATTATGCTTAACTTTTGCACACCAGTGTATTTGTTGCGTATTGACATTTCTCTAGCATACATTTTTTCTAGTATTTGACGATGCATGTTATAAGCTGTCTACATAAAAGGGTCGCAGGTGGGTCCAGCGGTAAGTTACGTGCATACAGATCGGAAGGTACCGATATCAAATCTCCTTCATTGGTGACCTTGATGTTGAACAAAGAAAACCACAACCCTCGCGCAGCGGTCGTGGTGCCATCTACCCGCCGCAAATGCAACCAACCCGTCAGACACACATGACGCAACCAACAAGCCGTCAGAACCAAATGACGCAACAGCAACAACTCACACACTCGCCATAACAACGATATCGTTCGTTCGACTACCGACTCACTGGTAGGAAAGTGTGTGGCGGTGGTATCTATATAAGCCAGTGACAGCCTCCGGACTGAAGTGATCATTTTAGTCCAGCGGTAAGTTACTTGCTTACAGATTTGAAGGTGCCAAAATAGAATCTCCTTCAGTCTCAAGAAATCTTCAGGCATCAATCATCATGAAATAATACCTACAAGTTTTTGAATTATATATTTAATTTTATTTTTTCATTCTAACACTTTAATCCCACAACTAAAAAGTATTGCTTCGTAAATGTTTCATGTGAAATTTACCACTGGCGTAGCTAGTCCTGAAAGGGTCCTGTATCAAATTTCCTTGGGAATTCTTTATTAGGGCTCCTTAACATTTTTTTGTTAATGCATTTTGGGGCCCCTGAAGCATGAGGATGCCGCATCATTGATAAGGCAATAGCTACGCCCCTAAAATTTAATAACTTGTATGGCTGAAAACTTATACTATTTGTTGACATCAGCTATTAAAATCGGTGAAATGCACAACCAATACATATAGTAATACACTACAGAGAGAGTTATATTCGTTGAAGTATAATAAAAAATTCCGGAAAACATATTTTCACCAAATAAATAATTCAAAATTGAATTTTTTTTTTTATAAAAAAAAATTTTTTTACACTCTTTTTTTATTGTAAAAAACTGGAGAATGACATCAAGAAAGTTTTTAATAATTACATCTTCGATTATTTTTATTGTCCTAAAATTGAAATTTTCATGATAAGTAAACACGCTATACGATTATACACACATACGCACATTTTTTGCATAAATTATATAATTCTTTTCAATTTTTCTTTTAAAAAGCCTTGCTTCAATAAAAAATTATATATTTAACAATATCCCCAAATAAAAACAATATATATACATACATTACAGCGAGTTATTCACGATTCTTAGCGTTTCCTAAAATTAAACGAAATAAAGTTTTATTCAATAATAATAAAAAACAGCACAATATATATCACTCTTAAAAGACCCAATTAGTGTCAATTGCATCTTTCCTTTATTGACTTTAAATAGAATTAAGTTATAAAACATACAGCCACCAGTGAGGATTGAACTCACGACCCCTGGTTTACAAGACCAGTGCTCTAACCACTGAGCTATGGTGGCTCGCAAACAACATTCAAATATAAAAGACATATAATATAATTCAAAGAACTTGTATCTGCTGAATCAATATTTAAAGAAGTAATCCCATAAAAAGTTTATTACTTCATTTATGAAGAAAAGAGGTTAAAGTCAGGAAGTTCTGATAAGGCTGAATGCGTAGTTTCGTGCTTGGTTTCTTTTTTCATGTAAATAGGCGATAAGGTGCCTTGATACAGCGATGAAAAATTAAAATAACCGTAAAAAATTTTTTTAAAAAAGTTATAAACGATATCAGGGGAAGAATATCGAATAAACTTTTAAAGTACAGACGTAACTATTAAGAGAAAAATAACGGCCCCTTTTAATACACAGTAGATTCTAATTCCCCATTAATAGGGTTTAATGGATAAAGGTCTCAATTCAAAAGACTTTTAGATGATTAAAAAAGCGTTATTAAATGTTATTCTGTAAACCTCGTGTTATGTAATTGTCTTAACCCAGTACGAGATAAATTCTTATTCCTTCAATTACTATACAGCTAAATTTGCGGAATAGCAGCCATTAATTTGTAAACATACTATTTTCATAAAACAGGATGATTCTTGAAGAAGTATACAGTTTCGATGCCCTCTAAATCAAGAACAATGTTAGGCATTCAATGTAACCTGTAACAGAATTGTACGGAACTATTTTAAGTTTTGGAAGAAACTGTCACAGACAGGGATGTCTTAAAACTCTTTGAGGCCCTGGGCACAGAGAATATCTTTAAGGTTCTGGACCCCTATACAAAAATAGATCCTACCTGATATCTTTAAAAGAAGACAGTATATAGCATGCATTGTCAAATACTCTTGCAAACGGTCATTTGAAATAAATAAATGTGCACGACTCACAATCTCAAAAGCCTAGGCACAAACTGGCTAGACCGATGGCCACATTTCGACTCAATGAGTTGAATGATTGTTTTTGACATTAGACCTAGGCCTGACATGGAAAACGGTCATCCCATAATAATACAGTCTTACCACTTTTGCCAGTTGACAGGCAGTTTCAAATCCCCTGTTTTTCGGAGAATATACGGGAATAATATTTGACCATTAAAATTATCCGAATCATGATCTTATTAAGACAAAGTCGAGAACGAAACGAGGGCACCACCGAGGGCAAGGCCCTGGGCCCAGTTGTCCTATGCCTTAAGGACGACCCTGGTCACAGATATTCTATGTGTGAATCCTTAATCACACGACACATATCGAGCCGGTAATCCCTTTCCACCCAACTGTATGTGAAGGTATCAACTCAATCGATAGCGGCTGTGATACGCTGCTTCAGCTTCGTCAAGGATTTTTACTTTTGCACAAACAACCCGTAGTTTTAAATTTTTCATACCACTGTTAGATAGATTTTCAAGTTAGAGGCTCTTTCCTGAATCGTGATCAAAAATGCTGTTGCACTACATTATGGATTTCATTCTGCTAAATCCAAGAACACAAAAAAGCTTCTTTTACTGTAGGCACCGCCATTTTAAATGATTAGCCACACGACACTACATCTACCTTACGTTTCGTTGAGGTGGCGCCTGTCTTTGACTATGACTGTTTTACTACACCTGGAGACAGGGACGTCTTAAGACTTTTTGAGGCCCTGGGCCTAGAGAAAAAATTTGTGGGCCTGGGCTCCTATGCAAAATTAGGCCCTATCTTAGATCTTTTAAAGCAGACAATAATGACAGCAGACATTGTCAAATACTAATTCAAACAGTTATTTGAAACAAATAAATGTGCACGACTCACAATCTCAAAAACCTAGGCACAAATCGGCACGACTGATGACTGCATTTCGACTAAATCAGATTGTTTACGGTACTAGGCCTAGGCTTAGTCATGGAGAACGGTCATTGTATAATAATACAATCTTACCACTTTTGACAATTCACATGCAGTTTGAAATTCCCTGTTTTTCGGAGAGTATGTATGGGGATAGTATTTGACAGTTAAAATTATCCGGATCTTGTCTTATTAAGACGAGACCCCCCATTGTCGCGAGGCCCTGGGACCGGGCCCAGTCGGCCCATGCCATAAGCCGTCCCTGCATGGAGAGTGTATACTTCTGTATGAATATTCTCCAGAATCAAACAGCTCAAAATTCAAAATGACAGAAGTGATACTAATGGATGTGTCCGTTTTGAATAGGGTAAATTCATGGCAGTCATATAATAAATGCAATCACGTATTCTCCGTTGAATTCAAAGCGAACATTAGATTTGTGATTAGAGCAATAGATACATTGATTTGCGAATTTATTGAGACATAAAACATGTTATTGTAGCTATCATGGGATTATACGATCACAGGAGTTAAGCTGATTGCTCGCTTCTTAAAAATTTTGGTTTAAAATGAGGTAGATACAAGGTTTCCATGTTTTCTACTCCAGTGCTGCGGTAATTTTGCTTTGCTGATGCTTTGCTTCATGTACTAATAAGTGTTCTGAAGATCAGTTTACATATAATTATTTAACTTACGAGATAAAAGAGAAAATGAACTAGTGATAAAAATTGTTTTAAAATTCTAGATAGTATTTAGATTTTAACTTCCGTCACATTCTGAAACAACACGAGAGCTGTTGGAGACGAACGTCATACTTTTAAATCACGGTCAAGTGAAGAGGGCACCTGAACTGGCAAACCCTGTCCAAACTTCCGTATCACGTAGATGGAAGAACTTTGAGCTCGGTATATTTTATGTACATCAGCAACTCCATTCGGCGGGTCTTCAGTGGCACTAATACTTGAAGTCGCGACCTGATGACACCGACCACGAGTTCCCGACCATGACTATTCGGCTGCCACGGACAGCTTAATAATATAAAATGTTTAAAAATATACCCATTTTGAGTTTTTATCCTCTAAACTTCATACAGTATTGGTAAGAAGAGAGGATTTCCTTTTTACTCTCGACACATATGGTTTCATTTTTCTTTACCTAGTATCCAAATTGGTACTAGTCTCAACGGGAAAGATATTCCATTGCCTAGTAAATTAATTTAACAAGAAATACATTCACAACTAAAGATTCATCCCTAAGGATTCTTGAAGAAGTTGAAACGCGTTTAAATCCCTTCTACCCTGTGATCCAGCTAAAGGTGAGGAAAAAACTAAAGGATCATACGACATGATGAATTCCAATGATTTTATTTATCACTATAAACCACTCAAACACAAATAACACTATGAATATAAGATAATTCAATTCAGTAATAGAGCGAGAGAGAGAGAGACGAGATTCGCGTTTGGGAAGAATATGTTCAATACTGCCGCTCTTCCTTTAATATTAATTCTTTTAAGAACTTACGTATTTAATGACCCACCATTGTTTTAACACTATAAACATCAACTTAATTTAAGGTAACAGTACTGTACTTATGCAGTCTTCTATTTAATCCAAAATGACTTTAACACTTCTTGGTTAGCTAAACTTATCACTTTCTTGTTATCTTTCTTCTGGCTTCCTTACTTTTTGTTTACGTATACACTTCACTGCCAATTCACTAAATATTCCTTATTCACTTCACTTCTCCTCTACTCACAATTCACTAACTCTCAAACTCGCGAAGAAGAAATATATATATTAAACTTAATTAGCATAACACGTTTTCTTCTTTTAGGAGAAGATTGGTTAAAAATGCTGGCCCAAAAGAATTCCCAAGAGGATTAGTGGAAGGACGTGTATAGATCCGTCACAAAGTAGGCTACAGTACTCACCCCAAACTATTTCCAGATTGCGGTTGACACAAAGAAAAGTTTTCAGGTCAGCAAGTATTGAAATTGTGATTATAAAATGCCAAAAGTTAAACAAAAGTGTATTAACAAGTGTATGACTATAATTTTGGCAGCAAAGAAATCGCCCAGAATATCACCTAAAGTAATTCATGCTGGCTTATCAAACGATGGTAACTACATTTATCCATATAGGACAATCTAAAATAAATTTAAAGTCCAAAAAGCATTTCAAGAAGCTTAAATTGTCTGCTAAGAACATTGCTGATTGGCTGTTACTCGTATTCTGTACAAAGTATAAAGAATGGATTATTAAACAACTGAAACGTTTTATGTTTTTAGATGAAAACAAATATCATAGTTTCATGCATTTTGTAGACACACATGACGGTTTCCTGAAAAAAAAAGAAGAAATGATACATTATATTCACATCTAGAAAATGCCGTAAAAAGGATGGCCGGGAGAACCATTTTTTCTAAAGTAAGAAATAGATTGCGGTTCAAGCTTCGAGACTCACCGATCAATAGAACTGTGGTAAGAAAGTGGTAAAAAAGATGTTTCCTTTAGCTTATGAATACCAATCAGTAAAACCATTTCCTAAGTCGTGATGTGGTTGATATAGTTCGACTGTCTTAATGCTTTTGACCTTTGTCAACGGATCTTAAGAGTCTTTGACATTAGCCCGAGATTCGCTAATCTTAACCTTATAGAGTGAGGATTTTCAATTGCTAATATGGTGGATCAGCACCATTCAGTGAAGAAAATTTTTATCAATCCTTGGAGATTTTTACCTGCCCACATTAAGAAAACTTTTTATTAAAGCAACAATAAAAAAATTAAAAAACGTGCGTTATTTTTGACGTTAAAGTTATAATTTTAGGATCCGTTATTTTGTTTTTCAAAGTTTTTTGTTAAATAAGTAAAGCTGGCAAATTTGTTGACAATATTTCATCGGTCCGTGGATTAAAAAAAGGTTACAAAACGCTGCTATAAGTAACTGTTGAGTAATTTGTAACTTTAAAGAGCAAATTGGCTGAGTATACTCCTAGTTCACTTTCACGATCAGAGAAATTGCACCAGAAAACCGAGAAAAATTATGCAAGGATAATTATAACTATGCAATCCGAGAAAACCAAGGTTTTCATACCTAATATTGATTTCACTCTAAAATGTATAAGTATCCTGATTGTTCTAACTAAAATGAACCATTTATATTACACTAGCTGTTACCCGCCCGCTTCGCTGGGTATTTCATGATGTTTTAAAAATTTGTACTGCTTATATATATGTATAAATTATTGATATCTAAGTCCTAGCATTAAGAATTCGATTGAATTGAAAAATACACTTATACCTGTAACTGTCACCTGTTGATAAAAAAAAAGGGCAGAACTCGTCGAATTTGTATTTTCTAAAAATCTCTAAAATTGAAGCATAGAATGATGTTTGCTCTTTCGTAACTCAAAAACCAAGTGGATTCCCGCAAAACCAATTTTCAGTGGATGTCTACTCCGTAAATTGAACATGCAAGCCAAATTTCAAGTCTAAATCTAACAGAAAAAAGCAAAAGTTTTACTATAAATATCCCCGTAATCCCGTTGAGAGCCGTTTTCCAAAATTACCGCTCTTAGCGGATTTCAAATCAACAAAAGAAAAATGCAAACCAAATTTCATTATTATAGTCCTTGTAGCTCGAAAAAAGTAATTTTTTTTGTTAATACGTCCCAGTAACCCCCTGCAACCCCCCAGAACTTGATTTGCTTAAAATTTATTCTTAGTGGATCCCTATTCAACAAAAGAAACATGCTTAACAAATTTCAAGTATATGGGTCTATTAATTAAAAATAGGAATTTTTTTCTGTAACTCCTCTTGACCCCTCGCAAACATCTTTGGGGTCAATTTTCATTTTACTCTTTGTTAGAGGAACTCTATTTCGTGAAAGGAACATGCCTACCAATTTTCAAGCAGGATGATCAAGTAGTTTAAAAATGGAAATATTTATCGATTACGCCTCTTAATCTCCCGAAATTAAACTTGGTAGTTGATATTCGCGAAACCCATTTTGTAGCAGTTCTGTACTTTACGAAAGGAATCTGCTTATCAAATTTCAAGACTGTACGTCTAACAGTTTAAAAATGGGGCTAATTGTCTATAACGCCACTTGAGCCCCCGCAACGCCACTTCTGAGTCTGTTTTCACAAAACCCATTTTGTAGGGGAATTGCACTCTATGAAAGGAATCTGCTTAGCAAAATTTGAAGACTATGCGTCTATATAATTAAAAATGCAAAAAATTATCAATAACGCCCCTTGAACCCCCGCAACACCACCTAGGGGTCGATTTTCACAAAACACATTTTGCAGTGTATTTCTATCCTATGAGAGGAATCTGCTAACCAAATTTCAAGACTGTAGTTCAATAGTTTAAAAAGAAATAATTATTTATATCTGTCCTAACCCCCACCATCCCTTAGTAATTTTCTCAAACCCGTTTTATAGCGAGATATTTACTCCATGAAAACATTCTACCAATTTTCAAGCAGTAGGTCAAATAGTTTAAAACGAAAATATTATCTCTTACGCCACTTATTCTGCAACGCCACTTAGAGATCTTTTCACAAAACCTCTTATAGTTGATCTCACTAACGAAGAAACACTCTTTATCAAATATAAGACTGCGTCTAATATTTAAAATGGAAATAATTATCTATAACGCCCTTAAGTCCCTCAACGCCACTTGGCAATTTTCCGAAACCCATTTTAGCGTATCTCGCCCTAGAGGAATCTGCTTACTGTTCAAGACTGCTACGTCTAATAACTTAAAATAGGAATTATAACGCCCTAACCCCGCCCCCGCAAACCCTTGGAGTCAATTTTCCAAACCCATTTTGTAGGATATTTACTCAGGAAAACTTACCACAATTTTCAAGCAGAACGTAGGAAGTAGTTAAAACGGATATATTTATCTAGTGCCCTTAATCCAACCGCCACTTAGAGGGTTTTCCTGAAACCCTTTGTAACTGACATTATTCTACGAAAGGAATCTATTTATCAAATTAAAGACAGTGCGTCAAATAGTTAAAATGGAAATAATCATCTATCGTCCCCTAAGCCCCCGCAACGCCACTTAGATCGATTTTCAGCAAACTCATTTGTAGCGGATCTCACTCTGAAAGGAATCCGCTTACTCATTCAAGGATTGTACATCAAGTAGTTTAAACATGAACAATTATTATTAAAGCCCTTAACCCCGTAACGCCTTGCGTTGAATTTCGGAAAATCCCTCTTAGCTGATGTCACTCTATCAAAGGAACATATTTAAATTTCAAGTCTGTAGGTTGAATAGTTCAGAGATTTCGTGATTAGTCAGTCAGTCAGTGAAGTCGCTTTCTCCTTTATATAGATAAGGATGTAGTTAAGTGAAAACGTTCTTGTGTACACCGAAATATGGCAATTATTTAGGGCGAGTATCCATTCAGATCAATATATATATTACATGAAATCAACAATTATTATATTATGTGCATCATGTTGTGCTTATATGCTGTTGTGAGAAAAGAATAAGGCTCTGACGTGATTCAACTTTTCTTTAATTTACCGTTTACTTTCGGTTTAAGCTTCTCATTTGAGTAGTTTTGATTTGAGTATGAGGATTACAAACCTCATTATTCTTACTTTTTCACTTTAACTTGAGCCTTTGAATTGTAACAAAAATTTGATTTGATGACATATTCCAAGTGTAGTGTAGAGTGGTAAAATAACCATTTGTCAAATGTAATGTTTACAAATAATACTTAAGGTGATTTAATTTCGAAGACTTTTAGAAATATAGTCAAAAGTGAGGCACCGTGGAACTGTGGGCAATATGGGCATACTGATGTTGACGCAAAGTTTAAGTGTCATCCTAAATTTGGGATTGGGCAAGAGCCAGCGGTTTGGAAACACAAGACCCATCTCCTCCTCCGCTCTTTTAATTTTTAGTGGTAAAATCTTCTTTTGTTTCATCCCTTTTGTGTGTTGACATTATTCACAGCTTTTGGCAGTTGAGCAACATGGTTGTAAACATTTTGAAAGTTGAAGGAACATTTACCTGAAAAGGGTGTAAAAAGCATTATCACTAAGTGATATTCTACATTTCAATTGAAAGTCTGTAATACGACAGCATTAAAGACATTTAGGAGGTTAAAAAGGTATTTTCTATATTTATAAACTTTTTAGCTCAACATTTCGAGAACAACACACACCATAATAAAAGATAATAAAAATTATCACTTTGTGTCTTTGCTTTTACGGATAAGTTGTTTCGCATTTAAATATAAAACCACATTTAAAAAACATCATCTAGTGCAATTTAATTTTTTTAAAATCGAATTCAAAGTGTTGTACAGAAATTTAAATGGAAAAAATAAAAATCTCGAGATTGTAATTTTGTTTTTGCATTTATAATGAGCAATATCTCCTTTGATTTATTTATCATAAGAGAACAAACATATTAAATTGAAAAATACAAACATCTTACATGCTTATATATTTTCATGTAACTTATATTCACTATATCTATGCATTAAAATCACTCGGTAGACTATACTAGAGTTAGGTATCAGATTCAGATCTTTTGAGCCCCAAATTTTACGAATTTTTGCTTACAATGTTGAACCCTCTGTAATATTGGGTTAGGTTTACCCCGCATCATAAAGTCTGATATCTCCTTTGATTATTTATCATAGAGAACAATATTAAATTGAAAACAACATCACAAACATTCCTACATGTCATTTTCATGTATAACTATTCGTTATTATCTATGTATTAAAATCACTGAGTAGTTCTGAGTGGGTTCCCTGTATCAAAACTGTAGGGTTTTTTGGAGTCCTCAACATTTTACGATTTTTTGCTTACACATGTTGAACCCTCTGTAACATTGGGTTAGGGGACCCGCATCATCGATAAGTCTGATATCTCCTTTGATTTATTTATCATAAGAGAACAAACATATTAAATTGAAAACAACATCACAAACATCTTTACATGTCAACATTTTTCATGTAACTTACCTTGTTATCTATTTGTATTAAATCACTGGCGAGACTAGTTCTGGGTGAGCCCTGCTATCGTAAATTCCTTAGGGGCTCTTTTTGGAGACCCCTCAAATATTTTAGCGATTTTGCCATTACAGTTGAGACTCTCTTAACATTGGGTTAGACCGCATCATCGATAAGTCTGATATCTCCTTTGATTTATTTATCATAAGAGAACAAACATATTAAATTGAAAACAACATCACAAACATCTTTACATGTTAACATTTTTCATGTAATCACCCTATTATTATCTATATGCGTATTAAAACTAGCCAAGGAGCTGTCTATGGGCCCTGTATCAAATTCCTTGGGGCTCTTTTGGAGCCCTCAACATTTACGATTTTGCTTACACATGTTGAACCCTCTGTAAATGCATTGGGTTAGAGCCCGCATCATCGATAAGTCCTGATATCTCCTTGATTTATTTATCATAAGAACAAACATATTAAATTGAAACAACATCACAAACATCTTTACATGTTAACATTTTTTTCATGTAACTTATTCGTTATTATCTATGTATTAAAATCACTGGCGGAGCTAGTTCTGAGTGGGCCCTGTATCAAAATTCCTTGGGGCTCTTTTTTGGAGCCCCTCAACATTTTACGATTTTTTGCTTACACATGTCATGTTGAACCCTCTGTAACATTGGGTTAGGAGCCCCGCATCATCGATAAGTCTGATATCTCCTTTGATTTATTTATCATAAGAGAACAAACATATTAAATTGAAAACAACATCACAAACATCTTTACATGTTAACATTTTTTTCATGTAACTTATTCGTTATTATCTATGTATTAAAATCATGTGAGACTTAGTTCTGAGTGGCCATGTCCTGGCCTCGACTCACATTACATTGTTTCGGCCTCACTGGGTTGGGCGCGCTCCTGTAATCATAGCACATATTATTGAAACATAATTTTACAGTAACATTTCATACTCGAACATGTTTAAATACGAGTTTGCCTGAGTAGCCGTATAATCCTTGTTTTGGCCCACATTACTTTTTTCTCCATGTGCCTCTGTACATAGTTAGGAGCCGCATCATCGATAAGTCTGATACGACGGTGGCAACGCCCTGATTAAAATCTGCAATCGCTTTAAAAAATTAGAATTCAGTTTTTAAGTTTTTTGAAAAATCCTTTCTTTGTAAAAACATTTCCTTAAGTCTGCATCTTTTAAGACTGACTAAAGTAGAATAAGTTGAACTTATATAATTTTATATTCAATTCGTGTGTGCATTGAAAGAACCAAAAAAATAGTTGCGAAAATGTTATTCGCTTAAAAATTTCCACCTGCAATAAGTGAATTGCTTAGAATATTTTAATAAAATATTGTAAAAAAGCATTGTCTTAAGGTTTTGTATGTGAGAGGAGCCTAAAGTATGGAGCACACTAAGAAGAGAATCGCAACGGGCATATTTTCATTTTTAAAACAATCTTAATTCCTGCTTCATTGAAAGAAACGGTATTTTTATTATCTGAGTTCTGGAAAAGTATGGAAAGGCCTTTAAAATGAATATTAGTAGAGAAGAAAGAAAAATTGAGCGAGTATATAAAGGACCACCGATAGAAGTGGAAAACTTAGAGTTTTTAGTATTAAATTGAAACCATGGTTTGAATTAAAATTATCAACATCCATCTGGTTTCAACACATTGACACTCCCAGCAACAACTAAATGCAAGTTTATATGATTTTATTATTCAAATATATTGTTGGCTCGCACAAAATCATGACAAAATATAAATACCAATTCGTAAATAACAATTACATACAATATATTTTGTTGGATAGTATTTGTATTTACTCAATTTCATGTATTTGATTTTAACACTTTTTTAATTGTTTGCACATTAATTCAACAATACTTAGGCACTTTGTACTTCAATTATTTCATTTTGTTCTAAAAGATACAATAGGCTTATGGTAACCTAAAGTAAAAGGAAAATGTTTATCAAATTTGATCTAAGTATCTGGTAAACTGCATAGATCGTCGTTTTATATTTTGTAGTTCTGAGTTTTCGATCATTAAACATATTTAAATTAAGTGTTTCATTTAGAAAATCAATTAGTGGTAGATTTTTATCATCTGCAAAGTTAATATTGAAGTCTCCACTTAAAATGATCGGTACATTATCATGTTTTTCGCTAAATCTTTTTTCTAGTAATTCAGAACTTTCTTTTGTATGAATCATCAAATTTTCGAATAAAAATTGTTGTATCTGTCTCATAGATTTTCCAGGTGAAATATAAACGGCAACCATTAATATGTATTGCCCATTCTCGGGATCGCAACGAGCAATGCATTTTCGACTATATCAGAAACATTAACAGCAATGCTTCAAGTGAATTTGAAGCATTGAAAGTACACATTGAACTTTTCACTAAATCCATTGAATTTCACTTATAAGATATACACAGCACTGTACGTCAGCTGTATAGCTACAGATGTACTGCTATAAGCATGTCAGTGACGCGAACGCGCGAGATTTCACCCATCCAAAAAGTGTCTAAGGCGAACAGCACACTGCGCGTGCGCCAGGCACAGCATGTCGGTGACGCGAACCCATAAGATTTCCCCCTACCAAAAAGTGCCCAACGCCGCTAAAGAAGTTTTCACTTCAAAAATCATTGATTTGGTAATCTTGTGTAGATGAAAATTTTGTTCCGTGACTGGTCGTCTTTTAAATACAGAAGAGGTTCACGTAATTAGCAGATGTGTTGTTTTGGAGTAAGCTGCACAACTTATTATTCAACTCTCTAGCAATTACAATATATTTAATTCCAATAAGAAACAAATAGCACTCTCATGTTCCACTCACAAAGCCATAATATCAGAAATCCAAAAATCAAAATCACACAGCAGTAAAAATCCGTAGTCATTTAGCACAAGGCAAATGAAACCTACGGGAGCTGTCAAATGTCTGACTGCAATGTTGCTTCTCTGCATCGTTCTTATATATGCAGAAAAAAAATCTTCTAGGAGCTTGTTAAGAAATCTTCTAATAATCAATCCGCACCCTTCTGAATTTTCCTATATATGTTTGCAGCAAAGTTTGTCGAGGTTTAGCTGCGTTTGGCGACAAAATGTATCGTCATTGTCATTCCTATTCACAAATAATAATCATTAGTACTCTATAATCTCATTTGTACTTTATTACGATTAGTACTCTTGCCTACAAACAATCTTTCCGGCCGCAACACCTTTTCGGCAGAGAAGCGAACCAATCCGAAATTTGCTTAGCAATAATATTCAAAAAATAGAGAATGTTTTTTTAATCGAAAATAGCATTATATTGCTACTATTATTGTGAGAGATAGAGGATTTTGATCAGTTTTGAAAACTATTGCGTGTCTAGGGTTGACACATTTAAATATGGCTTAATGTGGATAGTGGCGTGCCTTTTGGGGTGTCGAATTCGTTACTTGACTCTTTGATTCAAAATTACTAAGCTGTTTTGTCGAGTTAAGTAGTCCTTTGAATTTATGTGGAAGATAAATGCCTAACATTCTGTTTTATAAATCAAAATTTATGTTAAATTAACATACTTCACAAGTCATCCAAAGAAGCTGAAAGCCCTGCAACTCTAAGACCAAAGAATTAGAACTTCTTTCAGAAAGTTAATCTTTATTCTATAACTGGAATGAATACCGTACATGTGATGTTTTAGTTCTACTTTAAAGCCTTTCAGAATGTCCTCTTGAATTGCTTAGGTCATTGCTTAAGAGAGAGAGAGAGAGAGAGAGGATGAATCATAAGCGAACCCACGTACCCTCTTGGGTTCCTGTGTTACTAGACTAAACGCTGAGTCAACTTTCAGACGAATTGCCGTGATAATATTGTACTTATATTAAAAGAATTTTCAGCTCCTTTTAGAAAGATCCTTTGGAGAAAGATCACATTTAAAATAGCAATAAAAGTCCTGCAGAAATCGGATGAGAGTAAATTTTTCTCTAAAATGTCGGATGAAAACTTCCGATCGATTACGATAATAATAGATAGAGTCACATAATCTTATCTTGTTGAAAAAAAGAAACTGGGACACTTGTTTTTTCGCTTTATTTAAAAATCTTCCATAATTCGATCACAAAAATTAGATCGATTATAGAATTTTAGAAAGACTAAGGATATCCATCAATTAATTCATGCAATCCACATGTTAGAAATAATATAATACTGAAATGAAATGATGAATTTAAAGGCAGAATTTTTTTTCTCTATCCCGACCGCGTTTGTTCGGATGATGAATTAAAACGTGAAAAGAGAAAACAAGCAAAAAAAAGGAATATATTTAAAATTAAATGCATAATAAATTCGAACAGATATTTTTTCATTTCTAAATTTAAAATGTAAAAGAAACATTGTTTATTTATTCTCTGGTGTCATTGCCTTAATATCTGTAATATTTATATGTTATTTAAATATTAACGATGTACATGTGGCAGTGGTAGCCAAGTGGTTATGGTTGCACGGGGGAGTTTCTGTTGAATGTTCTACTAAAAATTGTCGTATATGTCGTACTTCGGTTGATGCTCGAAGTCCTCACGATGGTGTGGAAGTTTGGAGAGTGAGGTACCAGCTCGTTCCTCGTCGCTTGATCGACGCTTAAAATAATAAAGTCTGTTGCCAATAGGCATCTTGCTGCTTCGAGTTTGACATAGCTTTCGTAAAAAATCAGCTAATCAAAGATGAATACATTACGTTCCTATATTTTTAGAAAAGTCGGTCGATGCATGCGTACTCGTAATGAAGATTGTAACTGTATTCTGTAGATTAAAAAAAAAGCATGTATTATACTTTTTTTTATCAGGATATTTTGTTAAAATTTATATATAAAATTTAGCTGTGTCGTTTCAAATAAATTAAACTAATTATTTCCGGATTTGACGTGGTATGAACGTTCAAAGAGAATTGTACCAGCTGAAGATCAAAGTTTCCAAGAATCAAGTCTATCGCCAGTTTCTCTCTAATTGATTTAGAGTTAATTAAAACAAAGCCTCAAATCGGAATTAAGGATTCTTACCTCCCATCGGTCACTTACTCCTTCTCTAAGCTTCATAAGACACCCTCGATTTGTATATATATATTTTTTTAATTAAACAGTGGGATATGAAATAGTTAAAAAATCAATTAATTTTAACTCAGATAATGTTCATACCATGTATTTTTACAGAATCAAGTAGGGTTATTTTTATATCAACAGGATTAATGCCAATCAGTGTCGCACACTTCGGGTCCGGATATCCCACCCCCTAAACCCCTTTATTTTTTTTTGATTGATTATAATCCTCTGTTTTTGGTACGCAAAATTTAATTAAGTATTTGCTATTAATAATCAATTTTTTTGTGAATGCTAATTATTTATTCAATAATTAAATTTTTACTGATTTTGTCCCCCAAAATCGACAAAATCAAAAGAATATGTTGGGCGGCGTATTGGAGCATGATATGAGAATAGTGAACCTTTGACCCTGAACCCCCCCCCCCCCTCCCCATTGAAAAATTCCTGTGTGCGTTTTTGATGCCAGTGTTGTATTGATTCAAAATTTTAGAATAAAATTTATGTATTAACGGTAGAGTGGGACAATCCCAAATATTAGGTTAAAAGCGGTATTTTGGTTTCCATTTAGAATGATATATTACCACGAACATGCTCTCGGTTAAAAGCAAATCCACATTTTTCAGCGAAACGGACGAAAAATATATATATATTTTTTTCGTTTTAAGAAATAGGAAAACGCGAATTGTTAAAGAAAATTTTTTAAATATTTTTTAAATTATTCATTTAATGCGTTTACAAAAATATTAATATTAAATATCTCAAAGTAGATTAATCATCCAGTAAAACACTTCAAAAATTATCAACAAATGCAAATAGTGTGCAAATTGGAACTTTTGCTTAGTTAAAATTGCTAATTGGTTTTTTAGTATTTTTCCTGAACAATGCATTAAAATCCATATCAATGCAAAAAAGTTTCTTATACGTAAATACTTAACAACATATCTCTGTTTTTGAGAATGTAAATTTGCGGGTAAAACAAGAATCCATCTCACTGAAGTGATGATATTTTGGAGGAAAAATAATTCAGGAGCCTCAACATAAAAAATTATTTATATTCAAAAATTAAACCTCTCACCAAATGCAACCCAACCTGGCACAACAGGCCGAAAAATAAACATCAAAACAGACATCTGATCCGTAAATGCGTAAGCCGATACTCTTTCATTCTACACTCCTTCCTCCTCCCCTTTCCCACCGCACAGCAAACGATAAGACGATCGAATAGTTAGAAATATTCGAACCGAAGAACACTCGCTTGGGTAACGTTTAGAAGCGTATTTATCACAACCGCGCTTCTGATGATGTAATTCGCAGAGTTCTTATTCGAAGGACGAACGATAAGATTTCGCGGGCTGCAGACGATATTTTCCCCCAGCTGTGCGGTTTTTGCTGCAGCTTCTTCGAAAATTAACTGAAATAATATTTATTAATTTTTTTTACGTTTTAAAATGGCAGACAAGCTACGGACATACCAAATAAGCATTTTTACAATGCTGTTTGTGGGATATGCATGCTACGCCTACAACCGCAAGAGCGTTTCTCTGGCGATGCCCAAGTTGATGGAGGAAGGGCTGGACAAAAATCAGGCGGGTAGGTATGTGTGTATGTGTGTCCCTGAACAAAAGAGGTAGCTTTTACATTCGTTACACATTTCGCGGTGTTTTCTTTCTTTCTTTCACCGTTTCCCCTACGTCCGCTTTTAGCTGCATTTTTCTTTTGTTCTTTAGATTTATGTTTTTATTTTGGTGAAATACATCCTGGAATTGATTGCGAAATGCTGAAATTGAAAAAGGGCATTTAATTATTAATGGGACTTTACGAGAGAAAGAAAATCCCAACAAATGATTTCCTTATTTTCTTCAGTATCTGTCCAATTATGTGGTTTACCCTTTGCATTAACAGTGAACTTTCTTCCTTTGGTAGAGATAATTATTTTTTTTAATAATGATTCAGTTGCAAACAGTTTTAGCTGAACATTTCTCTCAATATTTTATAGTTTTCAACTAAAACTACACCCATCTCTATTTTTTAGAATTTTTTGTCTTAGAGCTTTTTCTAATTGTTTTAGTTCAATTTATTTTTAAATATTTGCATTTCATTCATTAATTTATGTCAAATTTCAATTTGTTTGGAAGAAAAAATGAGATTTTCAATTTTTTGTTGATTTAGGAAATTTTTTTATATTATTTTTATTTTTATATATATTTTGAAAATTCGAATTACTTAAATTTTGTAATAATTTATTGCAGTGGCAACATGCAACGAATTTTGGATGAGATTGCTTTGTGAATTTTCCTTTTTTATTCTGAAATATCTTTTATTTTACGAATATGAAATTACTGTTAATGTCAACGAAATTAAATTGAAATAAAGATACAAATATGAAAATCTCATTTTTAAATTTTTGATTGTTGACTTTATTGGAAAAATATAGTAGCTAACATAAGGCTTCCAAATATATTTGGCTATCGAAATATTGATATGAACTAAAATTTTCCCCATGTTTCATGCAAACTCTCTCAGATAATCCTTGATTCTATCTATATGAAAGATTTCTCGATTATCTGAAAGTATAGGATATTTGAGTCAAACAAGGACAAAATCATTACATGACCTCTGTCTACTGCATGTAAGGTCGATGCACTTTAATACGAATAATATGATGCAATGGAGCAGTTAATCTTTTGGTTATTTAACAGTATCTGTCAGAGTCGTTTGACATTTCCCTTTTACCACTTGTCATTTTTACATCCTAATTTTTTTTAAAAATCGGAGAATAAAAAAAATGGAAAGGGTACTTAAAAAACTAAAAAGTTTTCAATTAAAATCACCTGAAATAAGTTCTATAATCAGTATTTATGGGTTCGGAAAAAATATTATTCTCAACTTTTACCCCTTCATTTGAAGCGTAATGTTAAATTCTGATGATTCATAGTCTTATGATTATGTTTTCATGGAATATAATTTTTTTAAAATTGTTTTCATCAGTGTTTTCTCCCCTTTAATTAAAAAGCATACACAAGGTTGACGTCTTGTTTTTATTCCATGCATTTTCTATCTGTATTGTTTGTTTTCCTTCCTTTATTATATTTTTCGATACAGTAAAAATGGTTATGGTGGGAGTCTTGAGAAGAAGTTCAACTTTATTTTTTTTGAAAATGTTTTTGTTTGTTTCTTTAATTATCGATTATTCCAGATTCTTCAAATTTTTGAACAAAAAAAATCAATAATTGATACCTAACATAAATCCTTTTATAAATAATACGAAGAAAGAAAGATTGAATTTTCTGTAATTCAAAACCCAGTTTCTATTTTCTCTTCAAAAATTTTATCGTATATATTCAAATCTAAGCCGTAATTGATTCTAAGCTGCACCCAAAATTCTCGACGCGTTTTTGCTAAAAAAAAAAATATATATAGCGTTAAAAGGTTTATCGATATCTGATATTTACGTTGCATGATATCTAATTAGAAGTGAATTATTTTTTATTTTACAGTTATTAAAAAATTTTAAATACTTACATGGAAACCTGTAATTGCTTTTACCATTCGTTTCATGTTCAAATCCCCCATTCAAGAAATTTTCGCTTTCGGTTCTAAGCCGCACCCTATTTTCAGTAGCATCCCACCCCCTTGAAATTACCATTGTAATTAATAAATACGGTAATAATTTAGAATATTTAAACATGTATGCTAAATTTTATAAGAAGTTAAAAAGTCACATTTTTAAGATTGAATGTTTAATCTTTTTTTGTTTGTAGTGTTCTTACCGAATAAGGTTTATAATATAATTTTCTCTAGATTTTCATTTTCATGATTGTGGTGGTGACAGAAATATTTTTATACAGTTTTCACAATTCATTCTTTTGAAAGAACAAATATCAAGAACTATTTATTTGATATTTTGTATCTTAAAATTTTTCATACATATTTGAATTTTCAAAAAGGTTCCAGATATAGTTGACAAAATGAATTATTTCGGGCGGTAACTAAGAATTTATCGATTTTTCTTTTTTGGCTTTTCCTTTTAAGATTATTATAGAACTTCTTCAAAAAAGTTTTAAAAATGGTGTTTAATAAAAAAAAAGTTCTTAAAATCAGTATATTATACAGAGACATTCCAAAATTTCAGTTTCTCTGTTTAATAAAGGAAGTGAAACCACACACTTTAAATTTACTGGAATATTTTGTATTGAAACGATTACAATTATTTTTTCATTCATCCTTTAATTTCATTGATTATTTTTTGACGAAATATTTTAAAATTATTCAAATAGTTTCAAATTACAATGATTAAATCAAAAATCGATATGCGAATCACCGAGGAAAAATCGTTTGGAGAAATACGAAGTAAATGATATTTTGTATTTTAATCAAACTACGGCGATTTACTACTGAAATTCCCTGCATATTCATGGGGAGAATAAATTTTTCTTCGTTCACTGATAAGCGAATACGGTTGTTATTCGAGATAAATCTAGGGAAAGAAAATGAAATCACACACACTGCTCCTAAGCCAATATGGAATTCTGACATAATTCTATTTTTCGTTTTAAGCGCTTTATTAATAATTTATTTTATTTCGTGTTAGGCTAAAGCTTCTTCACAAAATGTTGCTGTTTTTGACGTTTGGTGACAAATACGAATATTAAAATAGTTTTTTTTTTTGATAAATCCTTTAAACAGATTATGTAACAAACGAGAAAAAAACTTTATTTTTGCTATTTATGTTATGCTATTTCTTTTAAGCGTTTTACGGATCGTACACACATGCTATTGAAAACAGTGAATTTTGATTTCAAAGAAAAAATAAGAATTTCTTTAGACCTCTTGAATTTCTCTGTGAGTTAAAAAACGTGATTATTATTCCGAGGTAAAACGTACATCAGAAGTGCAGCTAATCGAAGACAGAGTAGTATATATTTCTCTAGTATTTTTTGTATTCGAATTATCTTGTTAATAAATAATGGTTTTACGGTGATTGCTGCCAATTTTAAAGTAAAAATATAATAAATGAATAATTTGTGATCATTTAATATATTTTTTAACAAATAAAAAACTAATATAATTTAGTCAAAAACATCTTTTTTTCATAAGAATTTCGCCATTTTTTAAAATAGGTAATGAAGGCTCATGTTTAAATCGTTGTAAAATAAAATTCATATTCTTAATTTTTTGATTTAAAAGGTGAGTAATTGATAATAATCGATAAGCTGTTAAAAATTAGCCAACAAAATTTGTGAAAGGTAGTGGACACAATATGATTAGCAATTACGTAAAATATATTATACAATGGACCAAGAACATTAGCCTTAAAGGTTATCTGCCAACGGGTATTTTTTTAAATGCGATATCACAATTTGGAAGAGGGTTATGTTAGTTATCAGTTGGAAGTATTAGGATAAGAGGCACTTGTAGATAGATAGTATACAACTGTTTTGATACTCGAAGTACTTTCCCCCTTTTTACTTTTATTAATTCTGTGTGAAAATAAAGGAGATGTTTTGCGAAATATGTTTTTCTAGCAGCGTAACATTGGAGGGTCAAAATAAGAAAAGATGGAAATTAAATATTTTCCTGAGTGCAAGGTCACAACAATGTGTTTCATCGTCGAAAACTGTAGTTGTAAAGTTTCAAGGATGGAAAAGAAAATATTAAAAAGATACACTGATTTGTAGTCAACCCCTTCACTTGTTATGACCAAGAGTTGAACAAACAAGGTTGGGAAAACAGAGGGGGGAAAGCACTGAGAATCGACAGGATAGTTATTTATTCGTCATAATATCGATTGCGTTGAATCTTTCGAGGGAAAAAATCGTTCCTTGTTTATTTTGATGAATAATTGTATTTACCTAGGGGGAAAAAAACTGCATAAAAAATTTTTTGAGTTCATTTGTTTGTCAAAGTCACGATCTGAAGCAGCACTAACGCTATTTGAGACGTACTTCATTATTCTGAATTACTGTCAAGCCATGGCTACAGAATCTGAGGTGGCATTCAACTTACGCACTTCCACACTGCTTCAACGCGAGGACTTAGAATCTCGACAGTGTTAACGTGTGTCAATCCTTTTATTTGGCGATTTTGAGTGGCATCAGAGCTCAAAAACTTACGTTAACATTACGTTCACGAACTTAAAATGGCCGGCACACAAAGAGCCTTATTTAAAAAATAATACGAATGGAAATAATGAATTCGAATTAAATTTAGACATTAATTAACAACTGAACATACAATTCAGAATAAATTGCTTTTAATTAAGAAATAAATACCTAAAAATTAATTATATAATATACTTGTTTCTTGCTTTCATACGTGCGAATGAAAAATCTAACGTCAATAGATAAATACGATACTGAACGAAAATGGTTTTTTTTGTACCGAAAAATTAAATATTTTAAATTTTATTATTTACACGCTTAATTATTTTAAAAAATACTGCTACTCTTTTAATATTGACATCTTGAAGCTGTCAAAGGAAGAAAAGAAGTATTAAAATTCGGTTTTGAAGTTGATAAAAAGCAAAATAGATTTCAAATTTTTGCCGCCTCGAAAATTTCGGCGCTTCTAAAAATTTGCCACCTTAGGTCCGGGTCTCGCTGACCTAAGCTTAAATCCGTCACTGGGTTTTAATTTTTTTCATTAATTTAAAATGACATCCAAAAGATGCATTTATAACTCAGATTCTTATTTTTACAATTTTGTTGAGGGAGAAAATACTGTCTTGAAACATGGAAATCTAATGAAGAAAACCACAACAATTTTACATTGGGAGAATTGAATGATTTTTTTACGACATATTACACATAAAAATATTGGCGTCAACATGAAACAAAGGCTTCAAGTTTTTATTTGAAGGAGATTTAAAATTATCAGACAATGAATTCGTTTTTTATTTGTTCCTCCGAAACTTAATAGATCGTTGATTGACCTTTCCTGTTTTTGAGTAATCAAACTGTCATATCGCATTGTTTGCTGATATATATTTTTGAGAATAATAACTTTTAGCACTCTTAAAAATACGTTGAAAGATTAATTTTTGACAAAGTGCCTTATGCATTGGAGAAAAAATGGTTCATAAGTTTGTATACTAGAAGCATTGTTAATGATTTAAAAATTTAGATTAAAAAATTGCGTCCTTTTCAGAGAAAAAAACAGTGTATGCGTGGCCGTATGAAATACTGTAATAAATTACTCTGGAGATATGGAAACTGTGATTTTTTTTCCGTCTATATTTTTAAGAATAATACTAGTCTATGCGTCATGTACCAAACGGTAAAAAAAAGAAGATTTATACGGGCTGAACTAAGCAAATCATTCAACGCGAAATTTTCACTCGAAGGACAAACACAGCAATGCCAAGAGCGCAGGTGGAAAAACATCTTTGTTTGTATGACTTAATTCGTAACTTGTAACTGTTTACTTTGACAGAAGCTGAATTATATAAAAGTAAGCTTTCGGTGTAAACGAACTTCGAAATTGGTTTTTTATTCATTCGTTGTTCTCTTTTTCTTGGATTTATCCGATTTTCTGAAGATATTTATAATCCGATAATTTTATTTATTATTTCCGAAACGATACTTGCACATTCATGACTATTTGTCTCGTGTTTATTGTAAAAGATAAAAAAAAAGTTTGGATCATGTCTAAAAATCTTCGGAAAGCATAAAAAATAATTGATTTTGATACAGCAAACGAAAAGAAGGAATCCCGAAACAACCCTCCCCCTCCACCTCCCCGAACACAATTAAATCCCGAAAATAATTCCCTGTTCTAAAATAGCAGAACTTTAAATCTGAGAAGGGGTCCTACAACTGAGATGAAAAGAAATCCATCCTTAAAAACTATATTATATTCTAGAGATAAAAATTTATAAAATTTAATTCGGAGTTTGAAATTAATATATAAACCAAATTCGCTATTAATTTTAATAAAAATAAATGCGAATTAAAGCATAAAAATTGCAGGAAAAAATATAATGTGAAGTAGAATATAAAATATAACAATATTTTCAATTAACAGCTTAAAATAACACTAATATTTTCTATTGCTACTTCTGGAAAATTTCTTAAATTTAAGGGAAAGCTTGTGTATTCAATAATAAAAACAAATTTACTTATAGATATTGTATCCATAAATTTTATAAAAATGAAGCCTTCTTTTAAGACTCAAAAATTTTAATGAAATTAATCTTATGGTTTATAAAAAAAGAATTGGAAGTTTATGAAGAAAATACTGAAGACAAATAAAAATCACGGTACACTTCTTATAATAAAAAAGCAGCTTTGAAGAATACATGAAAATTAACTTCCTTTCAAATTGACTTTGGAATAATCCAAATATTATAATCAAATACGATGACAAGACGAAACATAAACTGTACCCTCTTATCTTCCATTCTATATGTAACTCTCTCTCTCTCTCTTTCTCTAATTCATTTTAAAACTATGAGAAACGGAATAAAGTTTAATTGCCAGATGCATGTTCCCAAAATTACAAAACAAATGGGCAATATCTGATCTGAGGACGATATTTTTGCGGATAAATCACCGATTTAATTAGATTTTTCAAAAGGCAAACGATTTTTATAAATTATTTCAAATCAAAATATTTCGTTAAAAATAGCTATACGCAGATGAATTATGTAAAATAATTTTGAGAATGTAAATACGATTTTGTGGTCCATGAAAATAAGATAAATATAACATTATATAAAAATTGTGTGGCATTCGTTAATAGCGTTCTAATCATTACAATGAATTTGTCAAACAAATTGAGAGACGAATTTTCAAAAATAGCGGAGAAATTAAAGCAAGTGTAAAACAAAAGTGAGAAAGTAAGTATTATTTTGAAATTTCAAGACAATCTTTTTATTTTATATAAATTTATTTTATACTTCTCTTTTTTATTTTAATGTCGAATAGGCATTTTAACACTTCGTATTTTGCAGCATATAAAGTTCTAAATTTTATGGATGCAATATGATGAATATGAAATACTTGTTATAAATCGTATGAACATATGGGGCTTTTGGAAGTGTGTTTCTTGTTTTGATTTATGTTTGCTTCGCGTAGACAATCTTAAAGACCATTATTTTGCTATATTTCAGAGATAACTTAATATACAAACTAAAATGCACGCATTCTGAAGCCTTTTATAGGATAAGAAATAATTAAATTAAGATTATAATTTAAATACCTTTGTAAAGTTTAAATGTTTTAGCCTCTTTACGAAGATGCTTCTTGTCTGTCTTTACAAAATTTATTAAATGATAAGATTATGCTTCTGGGAGGAAGATGTTAAACAGCATAAACTGCGTTTGAAAAATGCAACGAAGGAAAAAAAGTAAGGCAGGAAATTCTATTTTATTATTTTAGCTGTTGAAAAAATAAGTTTTGAAGAAGCGGTGAAAGCAGATTTTATTACGTTATTAAAATTTTTTTTCCTTTCGATGTTACGATGTGAATGGGGAACAAAATTCGTATAAACGTGTTTTAATTTTTCTTTGTAGTAAAAGTCACGACACACAATTTCCTTGACTGTATCCAAACGTTGTATTGTACCCAAGAAAAGAAAAAAAAATACTATTTAATTCTTTTGAGAATAACTATTAAATTCTTTATGTATTGCAAAAAGAAAAGCCGAGAAGAAGGTTAATGTTTTTGTAATTAAATTTGATTTTGTTGTTGAAATTAAATATGTGTACGCAATTCATACACATATTTAATCAGAGTCATCAAGGCAATCATAGTTTCTCTATGAATTCAAAACTGACGTTAAGCTCACTTATACGTGTTCTATGTGAAAAATTTGGATAAAATTTAAAATTTTATAATTGAGTAACGATGTTCAAATATTTTATGGAAAAAAATTCCTTCAAAAAGATTTTAAAATTAATGAAAAATTCTTATATTATACGGATAATTTTAATTCAAGCGTATTTTATTTACATATGTGCATTTTTTTTGTCGACTAATATGTACTCTTCTTAAAAGGAAGTTCCAGAGCAAAAAGTAAAAGTTGGCAACATTGAAGTGCATGAACTTATTAGCTGGAAGCACGTGATTAAAATTTATCATACGACTATATCTAAACATGAATCTACGAATGGACTCGATTCAAGTGACGTCATAATCACATGTGGGCTAAACAAATAGCCACGTGTTTCATTCGTGTTTGATTCGACTGAGTATTTTGGTGGCATTTTCGGATTTGCATCTACTATCGAATAACGAAATGAAATCCTTTCTTTCCTTTAACTTAAAAACAAACAAATAAATTATATTTTTATATGGATTATTGATAGCTTGAAAAATATTTTTTTAAAATTTCACATTAATATCTCTATTTTTATTGCATAATTACAATTAGTAAATTCTCGGAACACCTATCGCTAAATTATGTTACTTGGCTATCGATTCCGGTCGCCCAAAATACCTATCGCTAAATTAAGTTGTTTGGCGATCGATTCCGGTTGCCAAAAAAATTGACATTGCCAAGTGCCCCCCCCCCCTGTTCTACACTTTAATACTTAGTTTTTAAGTATACAGGATTTTGTTTAATTGAATGATCCATAATTTTTTGAAACACAATGTGGTTGACAAACTAATTACTAAGCCTAAAAGTATACAAAAACAAGACACGAAGTCAAAGAACAGAAGTATAAACTAATCTTAAATCTAATACTGTAAACTAAAACTATGTATATATTTAATTACTATACGAACAGCAAAAGTCTAGAAAATATATTAAAAAAAACATTTAGAGTACTATAAAACTTTAAAGAATATAAAATAATAATGTAAGCAAATTCGAAAATTAGCGCACAACCACAAGTGTAATACGATCAGCTGTTATTGTTTACTTAATCGCTCGTTGATAATCACGTGATGATGGTCAAAGGAGCGCAGCGCCCTCTAGTGATGAATCGACCGCATTGGATGCCTAAAAACACGTGATTGCTGTTGCCATGTGATTATTAAGCCAATTCACTTAGCTAATAACGTATTGATTGTAAAAATTAGTAATTGGTGGCCTCCTCCATCTCCTTTGTGACGATACGTTTATCTATGTCAGGAGAGATGAAATTTCCTGATCTCATTTCGCTACATTCTTCAAAGCATTCATTCATTGTTGCTCCAGATTTGCAATATTTTGGAGTATTCGAATCTGTTGGCCTTCTATATCCCATACGTGCACAATTGCGAAAGTTCTGATGACCTTTCAGTTCAAGAAATGAATCAGCTGGACGAAGACAGTCCAGAGACATACGAGCCGTTTGGGGCCTGTCATTATTTTGTTGGAAAATTGCCGCATGATTAGGTACCATAAAGCGTAATGCAACAGTTCGCAAGATGTAATAAATTTATTAGTGATTTATTAAAGTGGTGCACAGGATGACTCAAGATGGCTTGCTGCTGTAAGCGATAACATTCAACATCATTTCACCAAAAGTAATATTTACATGCTTCTGTAAAACAAGAGAGGACGCATTGGTACTACTGACTCCTGTCCTACTCTCACAGATCAAATGGTAAATTGCTCGATGTACATTAACGTATTTATTCCTGAACACTATGAGTTTTTAACGTGTAACTTGAGCAACATTTAAACACATTTAGGTTGAGTTCTGATGAATAGGCATCTCATACGATTCCCTATCAAACTCGCCCACTAGAACACGTACGGCAAACAATTCCACGGGAGGACATCCGCCAAATCTACGAGTCAATACCCAATCGGATACAGCTTACTTTAGGGCTAGAGGTGCGTTTACGCTTTGTTGATTTCTTTGTGCTCTTTTTATATATAACGTACTTCCTGAATAAAACATTACAATTCCTTTGATATCAATTAGAGTTTTGTTTTCAATACATGTACATCACATATGTCGATTTTTTCCCCGTTCGTATAACTCCTTCGTGCTGCTTTGTTTTTATGTTATTGACTGTATTTCAAATTTTGTCGGATATAAAAAAGGAAATCCGAATTATAATGCCATTTAGCATGTAGTAATTTAAAATGTTCAGATTAAAATAGTTTTAAGACTTTAACCATTTTCAAGGCTTTTTTTTATTCAATCTTTCATCAAAGTAAAACTGAATTATTATTATTATTTTGAGGTGTATGCAATATGAGACCCATTATAACTTTACGTTAAGAACTTATACTGTAATGTCGTGATTTTGTGGTTATAATTTTCAGTTTTAGAATAATATTAATTTAAAAAACCACAAAAAGAGAAAATCAAATTCACTCTATCTCCCATCACGAGATATCCGGAACTATTAGACCTACTGACTTCAAATTTGGTAAGCAGTTACTTTTATTGAGTAGATATACGCTAAGAATGGTTTTTTTGTGGGAATCAACTTCCAAGGGGAGTTGCGGAGATGTTGTAGATAAAAATTCCCGTTTTTTTAAAAACTATTAGGTCTACAGGCTACACATTTGGCAAACACGTTTCTTTTGTTGAGTAGAGATATGTGAAGAATGAGAGTTTTGTGGAAATCGATTCCCAAGGGAGTATTGCACTGGATTATGGGGCCTTTATGGATAAGAACAAATATATCTTTTTTGAACTATTAAATTTACAAAATTGAAATTTTGTAAGCATGTTTCTTTTGTTGTGTACAGATCTGCTAAAAAATATTTTTGTGAGAATGGATTCCAAATTGGGGGGAGTTGTGGTAGCATAAGAGATAAATATATTTCCGTTTCAGTGTATTCAAGTCCTCTGCATTTAAAATCGAAGTTAAGAGCTATTTAAGAATGTTTTCTGTTCTGTTCAGGACTTGGATATCTATTATTTAAAAAAATTAAATAGTCTTAGAATATCAGGAAACACTCTGTGAAGCCGGCGGGTAACGAGTAGTAAAACTAAAATAAGAAGTATTCATTTGATTTACAATTACTTTAATTTAAAATCAAGAAATACTGAATGTAAAATTTAACATGGTTTTACAGTATTAAAATTGTAAGCATTTAACATATTTTAAGGTTGCAAATTTTTGAGGAAAGTTTCTTTGATTAAATAATATTGTTAGTAAAGTAAATCTTACAAATAACTACTTTAATAGCATTTAATTATTAATGATAAAACTCTTAAGCAATAAGTGAACCATCATAAGTGCTTTTGTTTTTTGTTAACTAAAATTTTTTAACTGAAATATCGTTGGTTTATACTGAAAAAGTGACGCATCCAAAATTAAATATTAATCTTATGAATTTCAAGCCTTTTTTGAGTGACATTGTGTATCATTTGTCATCCTTCTGCGAATACTTTGATGATGGGATTTTATAAAAACAAATTGAAGGTCGCTTCAGACAACCTTGTTATATTTTTTCTCTCCCGGATATTTAAAAACATAGTGTGTGTATATAGTTCCCACACAATAGATGGTCTGCAAAATTACTGACAAAAATGGTTATAGAAACAGTTATTAAATAATATACCATTTATTCGAAAAATGTAGTTTAGTGTGTTAGTTGCTTTTTAAATAAAATGATGAATCATTGAAATATTTATGATATAACTCTTAAAAATAATGTGATTTTGCTATGATTTTTGTTGTTGTTGGTGGTTTATTTGGGGTGCATTCATTTTTTCACCAAAATGTTTTATGCGTAATTAAAGACTTCTTTAACAAAAGGCAAGTTTATTTATAAATATATCATTCTTTTTAAATGTTTATCACTTAACAGTCTTTTTCCATTTTATAGTAACTGATGGCTATGGATTGGCCAAAAAATCGTAGCGATGGAAATTTGTAGAAACATCATTCATAAAGTATTTGTTGATAAAAATTAACAATTGAAAATTAAATGAGCTTCATTCATGTGACTTCATAATTAGTTTATATGCTTTATTCGTGTGACGTCATATTCACATGATAAATCCAATAATTTGTTTCCAGCCAATCAGTACATACGCTTCGCTGTTGCCAACTTTTGCTTTTTGCAGAAACTTTCTTTTAAAAAGTTTATAACAACAAATAACGCACTTGACTTGAAAATACACTCATGATATATTTTTCTTTTAAAATTTGAAAAACTTTTTGGAAATTCTAAAAATTTGGACATCATTATCCAACTATAAAATTTGATGTCTTACCTAAATTTTACAAGTAGAACAAAATGTAATTTAAAAAAAACTAAGGAGTTAGATTTACACAAAAAATGAATGACAAAACTGATTAAATTTATTTAATCGAATGGAGAACACACGTGGCCGCTATAATGTGACCGTCTTGAATTTAGCCTATTGCCATAAAAAAAAGTTTAAATTTATTCTAAATCGATTTTTATTTATATATTAAACATTTAAATTCAATTTTGTCATTTTTGTATTTCATAGATTTTTAAAAAATTAGTATTAAATTGCATTAGCGTAATTCTCGGGAAAATCCGAAATTTTGCATGTAATTTTTCATTTGTACCTTTTTTTATGATCAAATTAAAAATAAATTAAAATATCATTTTCCTGTTTTCTTTTAAAGATAGCTATCACGAAATGTGTTCTATTTTATCAAGTGATATGAAATCAAATTTTTCGCCGGAAACTCTAATCCAATTATTTGAATTCACCTTTATCGAAAATTATCGTTTGGGGAAAATATCTCGAAAATTTTATCATTTGAAACAAACTATTGAGATAAGAGAAATTTACTATGAATGACAAAACTGATTAAGCGTGATTAATCCAATGAAGAAATACAGATGTAGTTCTGTTACACTGTCAATGGAAATATGATAAGAAAGGTTAATTGATTGATGAAGAGTTCTTTTAAGGTATGAAAGAAATGAAGTTCTTTCTTGCCAGAAATTGATAAATGCGTAAAGAAATAACGGAAGCCAAGAAGAGAATATCTCGTATGCGTGTTCTAAGAATAGAAGAAATCTTAAGCCTTTGTCTTCCTTTTGATGGATGAAAACAGATGGCGGAAAGTGGAACACATAATTATTTCAGTTTTATCAGTTGTGGCTTTTATCAGTGCAACGCAGTTCAGAGATATTATTTATTTCCGACGTATAAATATAGTATGGCGTAATGACATAAAAAGCAACCGCTGACACTAATATTTAGTTTAAAATGTCTTGTTCTTCCCCCCCCCCTTCACCTTGTGAATGCTTTCACAAAAATACAGTTTCGCGTTACTAACAGTTTTCTTTTTCAATTATGAAGTTAACAAAAGAAAAAGTTTATTTACTTATACTGTTTTAACCAAAGGATCGCGACTCGAAATTAGTTGATAAAAGTATTTGATTAACTTATTTTTGAAATGATGTTCTAAAGGATAGTCGAACAAGCGATGTCTCACAAATATTTTTGAACAAAAAAACAGTAACCTGAAATTAAAAAAAACAACAACAATTAGGCGTTACGCTACAAAATTAATAAAAAAAAGGCCTCGAATTTTTAGTGAAGCTGTAAGTTCTATCTAAAATAAAAACTAAATAAGAAAAACGGAAAATATAAGTAGAGAGGAAGAAGCCATTGGGTGCATTAAGATTTTTTTTCGTAGTTGTAATAATATTAATACGATTATAGAAAAGTCAAATTGCAAAGCAGATTTACTTGATTATCTTGTTGATTGCAACTTCAGGACGTGATATACTACTTACTATCTTAATGTTTGTGAAAACACTTTTGAAATTTATTTAAATCAAGGCTTATGTTAATTCTATTTAATAGCATTATATAAAGTAAATTCTCTCTCTAAAGCTGTTTTTTTTTTTTTATTCGATTATAAAATAAAATGTATTTTCCATTTCTTGAGGCAGATAAAATTATTGCATTTTTGAGCATTAATATAAAAATTTATACAGCAAAAATTTCTTTAATCTTCTGAGAAAAAAAATACAGAACATTTTCTATAAATATGTAATCTAATACGAATATGTATCTTTTCTTTAGTATTATTCTTAAAATGTATTTCAGAGGGGAAATAATTATGAAACATGATGCAAGTTGTAAATTTGCATCTGTCAAATATATATATTTTTTTCTTCTAACGTTAAGATTGAGATAAGAACTTTGAGAAAAATTAGTTCATAACTAATCCAAGGAAATTCCCCGATCTTCTCCCACGAAAGAATCCAAGGCGCAGACATTTAAAAATTATCCTTTAAACTCAAACATAAAAATCTCTGGAAATCAAAGTAGTCACATGGTCTATATATGTTGTAGTTTTGTAAGTGGGGGAGGGGAGAATTCAAATCTAGAACATCCAATGGGATGATAAATATGTATATCGCGTTAAGTTTGATGAGATTTAAGTATTCTCTTACAGAAAAGTAAGAAATAAGGAAAGTTTGGGTCGCTGTTATCCTATGATTAAAGTGAAAATTGTTGTTAGCTCTAATTTATTGAAAATTTTAAAAAAATTGCCAACCTTAAGCAAACTACAGAATTTGACTCTGAAATTTCTAGTAACCATCTATCGATATCTGACATCTTCGTTGAAGAAACATGCTCCCCTTTTTAAAATACTTTATTGGGACTGTATGACATTTTTGGGTCCTGTATTTTTGTTTGTAAGATTGTGACGGATCTATACGCGGTTCTACAAATATCTTCTTTTCTCTTTAAAACAAAATATTTATTTCAACCAACTTTCATCGAGAAACCAAACGTGATTTATGTAAATGAGGAATATTATATAAATTCGGTTTTCGCGAGTTGTACAGAAGTGAAGTAAGAGGTTAAGTTAAGTCAAGTGAAGTAAAGTAAAGTGAAGGAAGGGAGCAAGTGAGTTGGTGACACGTTGTTGTGTGTTGACATGCTGAAGTTGGTACGTTAGATGTGTACAAGTAGGAGTGAACTTGAAGTTCAGAATTAGTAAAAGGATCGCAGAGCGTGGAACCTACGACATTGAACAAGCCAAAGATAGTGCCTGCAAATTACAGTGTAGGATCCACTACATTAAAGGTACAGGTACTGTGTTCTTAATTAAATAGAAGCTAGTTATCAGTGTGCGACGTAGTTGTAATTGAGTGCATCAGTTGAGGGTCTGTAATAGTAGGGGCCCGTATTAGAGTATCTCACCTCTACACTCTACCATAGTTCATAAACCTTATTTAGAATTGTATTGTGCCTGGTCAATATTTGTTGATAAGAATTAATAAATTACTTAGATTGGAAATATTGTCTGTGGATTATTCTATTCCTCCTACACCTCTAGCTGGGTTTACAGGTGGACAAGAGGGTTCGAATGTAAGGGGTAACCAGAGGTTACCACAAGATACTTAAAACATGTATATCAAACCAATAGACAACAAATAAATGAATCATCTTTCGATACTGGTTGGCATCATTAGTGTAGAAGAGTGGGTGAGTGTTTATTAAAACGTCGCACACACACTACGAGCAACATGAAGGCCATTGGCAGCGGATTTCATAATTTTGAACCATGATCAAGTGACAAGGACGACACTAGTGTTGGCATCCCTTCTCCTAACTAGCACACCCCTCCAGTGAGAGGAGTTTGAGCCTCTTCAGATTTAATGTGCATCAGGCCTTCAACAAGGCGGATCTTCTTTGATAGCAGGGTTCTCGAACTCATAACATGTCAACCACGAATTCATGACCCTGATCTCTAGGCTTCCGCGGTCCCATCAGTATAGAAGTATAGATGTGGATTGAATTTTCTCATAATTTAATAAAATCAATTGAAAACCTTGCTACTTTTCGAATTTTGTATGTGTTAGACTAATTATTCCTTGGTTTTACTAGTTTATAACTTCAAGCATTGCCTTTAGGTCGTGTGATTCCATCAAATGTTTCTTTTTTAAATTCCAGGTCTGATCATCAGTTGCCAGAATGTCGCTTACGCCATCAGCAAGTTCTTGGGTGGGATTCTGTCTGATCGCATCAGCGCTCGAATCCTGTTCTCTGTGGGCCTAACTTTCTGTGGATTGGTCACTCTCATCTTCGCATCATCCACTTCCGTGGGAGTCTTCTCTCTCTTGTGGTTCCTCAACGGATTTGGACAGGGATGTGGTTGGCCGGCCTGTTCCAAGATACTCAGACAGGTCAGTCTCCTCCCCCCATCAAGATTTGGTTAAAAAAAGCACGAAGATCAAAACAGAGCATAATAAATTCCTGGTTGCTTTTATTGGAGTGAGAGAAGTAAATATGAAGTAATGAGTGTAATATATTTGGATTAGTAAATACTAAAGTCTATTACAAAAATAACTAAAGTAAAAATAAAATAAGACAGCGATAAACTATTGCAATCTTTTTGTTCATTGTGTTTAAAAATTGGTTATCTTTTGTTTTTTTGTTATATTGAAAAGGCTTTCGGTTCTCTTTCTGCCTGATTGCCACTAACCACAGAAAATACATCTCATAATTTCGAACAGCAGTCAGATAACAAGGCCGAAACTTGAGTTGGTACCCCAGTCTCCCCATCTATACTGTGGACTTTCAACCCGGACAGATTTTATGAAACGTATTTTATAAATTGTGGAGGATATTCTTCAGTACTTTGGAATTTTCTTCAGTACATTTCTGAAAACCTGAAGATGTTTAAAAAAAATTTTTGCTCTAAATTTTATCTGTTGTTTTGAGGTAGGCAAAAACATTAAAATTAAGAGACTAAAAGAACAGGCTTGGCAAGCAAATTAAAGTTCTTTTGTGTCCTCAAACGGTAGATTTGTGTATTGAAATCAAAATTCGTTTCTAAGAGGTTCTATAAACTGGGAAAGGTAAACTCTCTCTCTTTAGGTATAATTTAAAGAATGTTTCCCTCTCTAACGGTTGGATTGTTTATGCTAGGTTTCTAGATCCTTAAAATTTCCCTTTATTGTAATTATTTCTTTATAATCATATTCTTTTCATCTACAATATGCAAAATAAGATTACAATACAGGTTCAATGTGTACTGAATTCATTTATAATATCTGTTTTATATAAAAGTTCTTTGGCTTTTCCTATTACGATCAAAATTTCATTTCATATCCTTACACATATGCGAAATTTCTTATTCTATGAATCATAAATATTAGGTGTTGAATCCTTATATATTGCACAAATTAAAAATATATCCCTTTTTTAAAATTATAAATAGAATACAAAGTGATTACTTTAGCATACAATACACTATATTAATTTATTTTAGGATACCTTAAATATTATATGTTTTACGTAGAATCTGAAAATCATATTGATCTAATTGCTTATTAGCATCATCACGTTTCGAAATTTCGCGGGGGCTGCTGGTAGAATGCCCAAAGGAACCGAGCTCACCCGAAGAGGGTTTAAAGTTCAAACCGATCCCTCTGGAAAGGGGGCTGTTGGCGACGAACCTCGTAATTTTGAACCTTAGACAAGTGGTGAGGACGACACCTGAGCTAGCACCCCCTTTCCGAACTTCCACACCATGTTAGTGTGAAGACTTTGAGGTATCCCATATTTCAGAACTCTTACATGGCCGGGGTCTTGATGCTACCAGGACTTGAAAGAAACACCATAGGTCATTTGTTTGCGACCATGACCACTCGGGTATTACTTCAAAATTATTTCGAATGTACCTAATTAATGTGAAATAATTTAAAGGAATTGGCTGTCTTTATGGAAAATATTGTATTTAGATTTAATAACTCATACATAATAACATCATTTTATATATTTTGCATCATATTTATAACTTTTTAAGATATATATTGTTCTTAATTATGAAAAGGGATATGACGCGCACCAATATATTTTCTACACTTTATTTTCTTTCTGAATTTTTATTCGCTTTAGTGTGGCAGTATTAGTGCTATTCAACGAGAGAGATAAAAATAAATGAAGCTTATTTCGCCATCTGAAACAAGTTCGCAAAACATGCGCCTGAATAAATACGGGCGAGATATTTGTTTTAGGTGGAGCTTTGGATAATTCAATCACGACTGAGGTTTGTGATACTCTCTCTCTCTCTTTTTCTGATTCTCGCAGAAGTTCTTGGATTTTTTTTGTATGGTCCCAGTATTTTGTGTGATACTGATCTTCTCTTTTTCAGTTTATATCTTATATCCGGAAACATAAAGGTCAACGACATCTCGTTGGTACTAAAAAAAGCACAATTTCATAGAATTAAACATTATTTTTACTTTATTCATTATGGACTAAATGCTTTTTACCGAATGGTGATTTGAGCAAGGAAAAAAAACCATAAAAGATTCTGAGTAGTGATAAGAAATTCGTGCGAAACGTTTTGAAATTGTAATTTTTAACATTAATTACACATTAATTGTAATTTGTTGTAAAATAGGCTAAATTCTTGAATGTTACATAATAAATGCAACCACGTGTCCTCCATTGAATTTAAAATCGATAATAGACTTGCACTTTAGTTTTAGTAAAATTGAAATAAAATTTCAAATTTGATGGTTGAAAAAGATTTATCAAAAAATATTTCAAAATTTAAAAAAAATTTGTAGTACCTGTATTTTTGTAAAGCTGGCAACAGTGAAACGCATGAACTGATTAGTGGGAAACACATAACTGTATTTATCACGTGACTGTGACGTCACATGAATTTAGTGATGGTAAGATCACAAACATTATTCTGGATCATCCATGGAAAATCCTTTGATAATTTTTAATAAATTTTAGAAAAATCATTAATAATAAGACGTGGAAGAATAAGATTGTGAGATGAGATTTGAAATTGATTTCGCACAGAGAAGAAAAATGAATTTCATCATTAAATTTCATTGTTATTTAAAAATTCATGATGCTAGATCTATTTTTTTTCATAGAAGCTCCGGCACAATTTGCATAGATTCTGTTTTATACTAATAAAAAATTATGTATCCATGTTCGTCATATATTGGAAAAGAAATATGAAGCCTTTTGTATATGACTGTACTATTTTTAGAACTCACAGTTACTTTAAAAAATTTTAAATAAAATTAAAATGTCTATTTTAAAACCATATTAAGCAGAATTTAAGTGCTTACGATTTTGTTGATTAATCTAGAGGCCTCACTAATGGAAAAATATTAACTTTTTGAAAATTAAAGATATGTCTGTCTTAGTTTTAGTGCGTTTTATTGTTACAAAAATCTCTTAATTTTTTTCTTTGTTACATTATTACTTTACACAAAAATTAATTCTAAATAAAATTACGAATGGAAACAAAAACGTAGCAGAAGCTGTAAAGAGTTGGCAGATAAAAAAAAAAAGAGATAAATAATAATATGTTGATAAATCACATTTTTTTAAATTTCTTAATCATTTTCAATACATAATATTTCTATAACTTATAAAAGTTATCGTTTGTTTATTTTTATTTACTTTTGACTTATAATTTTTGATGGTATAAGCACCGTACATTTTTAGAACTAACAGCTTATACTTTACCATAATTCCAACAGATGGCAGCACGAAAAATGCTTCAACACATCGCAAAGATTTTTCACTCCCCCACCCCTTTTATTAAATACAAATTAAGTGCGCTTATTCAACGAGAACAAACAAATGATCCTATTTTCACGCTTGCTTCACTTTGTAATTGATATATATGTCTGTTTTGAATATTCAACATTCATTTTCTTCAATCGCGTTGATTTTTCCTCGTTCTCTCTGAATATTAAAAAAATTTCGTAAAACATAGAAAAAAATATCTTATATAATGATTTTTTATCTTATTTCATTTTGAAGAAATATAAGGATAACAATTTTGATGGATTGTATTGGATGTTATTATTTTCAGGAACTAATTTCTGTTGTTATTTTTTAAATATTAATGCTTATAAGATCTGTTCTCCAATACCTTAAATTTTTTCTCTCCAAATTATGTTTTAAAATTCAGAAAAATAACTTATTCTTCATTAAAATTATCATGATATTCTTCATTAAAATTTTTCGGTTCGTGTAAATAACAAGACATGCCTTTGTAACTTATGTGCAGCACAAACCCAAGCATTTGGAGAAAACTTTAGGACGTTTGTTATCAAAACTTACATTTTTTTTCAAGTATAAAATGTTCCTAACATTATGATTGATAATAATATAAAGACATTTAAATCTGCTTATATTATTCAAACCAAGCAAATTAAATTTCATACTCATATTTTGTCGAAAGAAGAGGAAAAAGAAAGACATTAAAAAATGAAAGGACAATTAATAAAAATGTTTAATTTTTTTTTAAATTTGTGTCTCTTGGTTACTTTTTTCAAGCATATTTTTTGGTGGAATGTCAAAGTTATTAGTTATTTTTTCAAAGAAAAAAATAAGTTTTTTGTCTTTGTAAAAAAATTTTCTTGATAGAAATAAAACGAATATTTAAATCACAGAAAAAAAAAATGGTGACATTAATATGTTGCTTTGTGAACATTCTTGTAAATCCCATTTTTAATAAAAATTTCAATTTGTATTTTATTGTTCTGCATAGTGGTTCTCTCCTACTCAATTCGGGACCTGGTGGAGTGTGTTGTCAGCTAGCGCCAACATTTCCGGGGGACTTTCTCCATTCTTCACAGCATTCCTCATCCTTAACTACGGATGGAGATTCAGTCTCTTCTTAGCAGGTAGTGAACACGAAATTTTCAACTTTGGAGCCATTTGTTGCAAAATCTTGATATTGCACTTCTTTTACAAATGAAAATATTTTGAATTATAAAGGGTATGTGTGTTATAATCGAGATGAATGGCAATTTTGTTTTGCGTAACTTATCGATGGAAAATCGGAAAAGTAGTCTCCCTATCTGAAGCAGAAAAAAAAACCCCAATAAGTAGGCTCTAAATTGGTGCTTCCTGCAAAATGAGAGTGATAATTTTTCTGACACAAAGCTTTAATATTGTAGTAGAAAAGGTATTAAATAAGAATATTAAAAATTGCGTATAATGACTAATGAAAATAAGTAAAAGAAAAGAAAAACTAAACAAAAATTTCAAAAGAGTGAGGATGTATTTTTTTTCAGAAAATGAATTGTGAATATTTGAATTTTTAAAATCAGAGGTATAGAAGGGCTTAACTTTTTTACAAAGAATGTCTAATCCTGAAATTTTATCATTAAACAAAAAACAAAAAGAAAAAAGAACTCAAATTTAGCGTTACAAAAAGAAGCATGGCTTAAACTCAGTAGAAAAATAATATTTTAAGAATGGAGTCACAAGTGAATGTTTATCAAGGATGCCAAATTACAACCATGTATTATTCAACTGCGTGTTAGCATGGTTCAACCGTATTCGCAAACAAACAAATATTTCTACTTCAATTGACTCCATTTGAAAAATAAAATTCTTCAATCTTTTGAGGTATTTCACCTTGAGTAAATGACACGGGAATGCATGTAAAGTTTTCGTTCTTTCCGGTGATTGGTTTATGAATCATTAGTTATTCTCTATATAATTTTTTTAAAAGGGTCTAGGCATTTTTAGTCTTTGGTATGAAAAAAAAAACACCTTTATTACTTTGAAATCTAAAATCAGAAGAACCCAATTTTTAAAAACAATTTTAAACTCTCTGCAATGAATTGAGCTTAAAAAGTTGAAAAAGGTTCATTGATTTATACTTTAAAATAAAACATAAATGGTATAAGGTTCCATTTATTTTAAAATCAAATTGCTGGAACGGAATGGTTGATCAACAAACCAGTGTGAAACAAATTCGATTTAATCTGTACCTAAAAAAGTACTGAAAAATGAACTCTACGTAATTTTAGTTGATTAACATTTTTTTTTTCAAAATGCAACTAATATTTATTAACTACTCTGAAAAGGCGAATGTAGTCATAGTATGCAATAATCTGCTTGAAGCGGATTAGTTTATTTAAATTCCGGACATAAATTTTGTGAAATGAAATCAAACAGGAATGCAAAATTTCTTTCTGGTAGCAGAACTTAACATTTAGATGCGATTAAAACTGTAAGTGAATATTTCATTAAATAAATCCATTTAAAGTACGTGTTTTTTTATATTTTTGTGAATAAAATAAAAAAAAATAATTGTGAATTTTTTTTTTTTGGAGGTTTCGAAATGTTTTCCTATTGGTGAATGAAATTTCCTTCGAAATCCAATTCCTCGCATAAAATTTCCTTCAAAAAATCATAACATTTATTTGCCCTGTGAAACAAGGGTATGTAACATAACTCTATTCAGCTGTGTTTAAATTCATAAGTATTCTTGGGTACATATAAGTATTCCATGTAAAATTTAGATCAATTAAACTGCTGTTGTTTCTAATCCCTAGTTGGGCTATCTATGACTAAACCATTTCCATCAGTTCGTATACTACCAAAAAATCCATGAATAGAAGAGAATATAAGGACGCCTCTTCCGAGTTAAAATTTATCGTAAAATGTGTTCAGGTGATGCCTGAACAGCATAATACTTCCGACAGACAGTGGCGTAATGTACACCCCTGCATCGCGGGGAAGGGGGGGGCAGGGTTCAAGGGGCCCCAAAGCCGGACTGCCGCCAATATCCAAAGCCTGACTGCCGCCCCTTTATAAAATCCAACTTGGAGGCCCAAAACCTGACTTTGCAGGGGGTCCCAAATGTTCCTCGTTACGCCACTGTCTACAGATCTTAAAAACTTTAAGCCCCTGTCAGTGGCGTAACGGTGAGCATTAGAGCCCCGCCCCTGCAAAGAGTCAGGTTTTAAACCCCAAGCCCAAATACGTATTTGGCGTCAGTCAGGCTTCGCCCCCCCCCCAATCCTGCACCACCTTCGCGATGCGGGGTTGCGGGTGTGTACGACTGTGTCGACACTGACCCCTGTTCAAAGATGGGAGATTTCAAGTGTTCAGTGGAAAATCGAGATATGTAAGTCCCAGTCCTCTATGACCTTCCAAAAGTAGGGTGCCATCACAGGGGGGTTTCGGGGTACCAGACATGTACAGGGGGAACTAACTTTCCAGAGATCTCCTTGCTTTTCCTCACTATCGGAAAACCCCTCCCTGAAAGTAGAAGGCATATCAGGCCGAGGAGTGTCCAAAGAGGCAGCCTTTGCCAGTGAGTCTGATATCTCGTTTCCAATAATTCCGACATGGGACGGAATCCATTGAATATGGAATTAAAAGCTTGCAGATAATTTGTCAATCAACCTTAAGACAGACATTCCGACCTTGTCACCAACCTCCTTTTAGGTACTTATGTGTTGGATAGAGGAACGACTATCTGTCAATATCCAAATGCTTTTAAAGTCGGGTTAAGAAAGATAAATTACATGAGTTTAATTATATATCTCTCTCTATATATAGATATATAATTAAACTAACCACATTAATGAATATTATTTTAGTAAAAATTTTTGTTTGCTGCCAATTTGGGGGTAAACAAACGATAGGCTCAATTTGGTAACATTTTTCACCTCCATCACCGAAAAGTGTAAACTAAACTAGGATTTTAATTACCATTAAAATTATAAATTTATGCTTAAGAATAATTCGAATAGATTATCAATTTCTCTTAAAACGAGATAATATCTTAAAGATAAACATAAAACAAATAACATGTCCTTGATGAAGAAAGCCGCCAAAATTCGACATAGGTTAGTAGCCCACTTGCCCTACATTGTTTCAATTTTAAATGTGGAGCACAAATTGGACAATGAGAGTATACATTTGAAAACAAAAGATCTTATCACAAGATTTATTAGTGAGTAATTAAAGAGCGAAAAAATGTCTTTTACAAAAGGTGTAAACGGTGCATTGTTGCTGCGATGCATTGTGAGGCCATAATGGCGACGATAATTGTTCCGATAATTTGACATCGGATCTTTCAAGATGATAAATTTGATTCCGAAAATTGCGTCTTCGTGTGTCACGCTTTCCGATGAAAGTGGAAAAGATTGTTTAAAATGTGGGACGTTGATACATTTAAATGAAAGTAAGTTTTCTGTTATCCGGAACGCGGCTATTTGAAAAACATTTGATAAGGTTTTTGAGCGCAGTGCATTATCACTTTTCCCGATAACGTATTGAATTGGGTTTATGGAACTTTCTAAAAATATACATTAAGTAAAACAATTAGTTTATCCACCGATACATCCCTGCTATTTTTAAATAGGAACGTGTAATATTTTTCATGATAAATTGTGTAATAGTCATTCAAACTAAGCTATGCATTGTATTAAAGTAGATTCAATTGTGTTTTTTTTCTTTATTTGAATGTGGCCACGGTAGTGTAGCGTTCAAGATAACGGACTCGTGGCCGGCGTGTCATGAGTTCGAGTCCACTACTGTTGAAGACCCTCCGTGTAGGGGGGCGATGCACGTTAAGTCTGTCGATGCTCAAAGGTCCTCCCGTTGGTGTGGTGTGTAAGATTGGAGAGGGGGTGCCTGTCACTTGACCATGATTCAAAATTAGGAGATCTGTCCCAAAAGCCCTTGAGTAGTTTAACAGTGCAATGTTAATATTCACTCACTCATTCTTTATTTAAAAGTTTTTTACCAGGATTCAATTTTAGTTTTTTAAAAAAATAATACTTCACATATTTCTGAGAATAATATTAATAACTTCAGATGAATTTTCTGTTATAATCCGAGAAGATAATTTACTAGTAGGGAATAATTGCCGATTCGGTACACTAATTTTTAGATCTTCAAAATTCTCTAATACCAATATTTAATTTCAAGATCCTATAGAAAAAGCAATTGATTTAAATTTAATATTCATTTCCGCATGAACAAGTCAACATCTTCCGCGTACAAAACTAGCATTATATTTCATATTATTTACTTTAATATATTGAATGACTTTCTTTGTTAGTGAAACAATTCGTACTTATTACTGAATATATTTAAACTTAAAAAATTCTGTTAGTTAAGAGTGTAATTTTGAAAACTATTTATATAAGGAAAAATGAATATTTCAAGTCCCGGAGTTCCACTCTATTATCTTTAATGCAACAGAAGCATTCATGGAATAAGCTGAAATTTGCCGACCATTTTGAGTGCCATGTCTGAAAAATTTAAATTGATTGTTGTTTAATCAATCTAAAACTAGAATTTTTGTTCAAAACACCCCCGAAACTTTCCTTGTGAGTGAACTACCGTAAAACGCATTTTTAGTGTATATCTACTGAACAAAAGAAATATGCTTGCCAAATTTCAGGTCTGTAGGTCTAATAGTTTCAGAAATATCATTGTGAGTAAGTTGCTTTTCTCTCCCCTATGTATATATATTCTAATTTTATTACAAATATTTTTGCTTTCCCTACTTTGATGATTCGTGTGTGTGTGTGTTCAGATAAATAAAAAACAGTTAAAGAGCAGTTAAATTAGAGGGAAATGGAACTCAACTTTTTTGTTCTTTCGAATGCACTTTAATGTATTGAAATCGATGTTTGAAAAATAAAATAGAAATTCGTTCACAAAATCCAAATGGTCGATAGATGCTTATGAATTTAAAATGGAGGAATCACGTGACGAGATATTTACAAAATGTTTCAGAATTCTTTTTAGTACATACAACTTCTTTACACATTCATTTAAAAACCTCCCAGAAAATTTCAGGAGGCTGTTATATCATCGTAAATAAGTCAAAAGAAATTAAATATTTATTTTCAAAGATAATGAATTGAAAGGCATAATCGAGTACGAATCAGTCGACTGTTTACAAATTAATAGTTTCAATTTTTATGATTATTATTATTCTTTTTATTTCAGGAAGTGTATCCTTGGGGTTAGGGTTCATCGCCCTGATTGCCTTGGTTAATTCTCCCGTAGACGTTGGCCTTCCCTCTTTTGCAGTCACCACAGAGAAGAAAGACAAAGGTAAGAAACAATCTTTTTTACATATATATACTGAAGAGCCAAAAAAACTGGTACACCTGCCTAATATCGTTTTAGGCCTCCACGAACACGCAGAAGGGCCGCAACACGGTGTGGCATGGATTCGATTAATGTCTGAAGTAATGCTGGAGGTAATTGGCACCATGAATCCTGCAGGTCTGTCCATAAATCAGTAGGAGTAAAAGGAGGTGGAGATCTCTTCTGAGCAGCACGTTGCAAGGCATCTCAGATATATTCAATGATGTTCATGTCTGAGGATTTTGGTGGCCAAAGGAAAGGTCTAAATTCAGAAGAGTGCTCCTAGAGCTACTCTGTAGCAATTCTGGAGATGTAGGGGTGTCGCCCTGTCCTGTTGAAATTCCCCGAGTCCGTCGAAAAGCACAATAGACATGAATGGGTGCAGGGGATCAGACAGAATGCTTACGTACCTGTCACCTATCATAGTTTATCTAGACGTATCAGCGGTCCCATATCACGCCAAATGCACACGCCCCACACCATCACAGAGCCTCTACCAGCTTGAACAGTCCCCTGTTGACATGTAGGATCCATGGATTCATGAGGTTTTCTCCATACCCGTACCCGTCTATCAGCACTCTGAGTGGGCCCTGTATCAAAATTCCTTGAAATTCCTATTTTGGAAAAGGAATAAAAAACACTTATCTGAAAGTGTCCAGAATGTTACACATAATGGGGTCCCTGTAGCTTGGGGGCTCCGTATCATTGATATGGCGGTAACTACACCACTGTTAGGGTCCTATGATAAGGGCATCACGTATTCTCTGTTGAATTCTAAACTGACACTATTGTACGCGTTCTACCTTTAAAATTTGGATAAAGTTTAAAATTGATACTTGGGGTAAAAATGTTCAAGATTTTCAAAATTAAAAAAAAAAAACCTTATAATTTGCGTGTATTTTAAAATCAAGAGCATTTTTTTTTTTACCTAGAAGGGTTATTATTATTATTGAACAAGCGTGAACTTCTCAAAAGAAAGTTTCTACAAAGAGCAAAACTTGGCTACAGGAAAGCGAATAAATTGATTGGCTGGAAACACGTGATTGCATTTATCATGTGACTATGACGTTGCATGAACTTAGCACATTGATCAATACTGGGAATTAAATATTGATTAACTGTGATTTTTTCCACCAATATTATCTATAGACTTTTTCTATAAATGGGTAGTTTTTGCATTTTGCAATGCAAGTTCTATAAACTGAATTTTTAGAATACACACATATTATAATTTATCTTCCCTTAGAAGTAATATGTTAAGGTTTCTTTTTGGATCACTGTAGCAGATATTATTAAGTTTTAAACAATTTTTATAAGATTAATAAGTACTGAACTGAATTTAGTGGAGCAACAGGCCATGAGAGCCAAGGCCTCTGTGCCTTTCTTGGCTTACGTGACTTAAACGCTGGGGTGCATGTGTAGATGTTTCGGTAAAGTGGTCAGTCTGACACGAAACCACCAGTGTTCAGTTCCCAAGCAAACTTGGTGCTCATTTATCGACCCACTGAAAGGATGAAAGCTGAGTCGACCTTACCCAGACCGGGATTAGAACCCCGGACCCGTGGCATGGAAGCTTGATACACTACCACTCAGCCACTGGGCTGATAAGAGTAATAAGTATCTGAAATATTTATGCGAGGACGCACACAGTGTTCTTTCTTACATTAAAAAATTCGGTCATCTTTGCTCATGGTATGAATCAAGCAGAATGATTGAACAATTTTTTAAATTCAATGTTGGGAGAGGTTATTGGGAAGAAATCCTTTTAAGTATCAAGATATGATAGGTTACAAATAATGTAACTTAATGTCTCTTGAACTATGTTCCCTATTCTTAATTATATAAAACATTTAGCGTTTTAACATTTTTCACCTCAAATTTTGTGAATTGACTTAATTTTTTCAATGGAAATTAACTATTTAGTCGTTAAAAAGCGTATTAAAAATTTCAAACTTTTTATTAAATAAACCACGTTTTTTTATGAAGCTTTTTGAATTCAGTCATTGCCTCTTTAATTAATACGAATAATTTCCAATACAGGTGACACATCATCCAGCGATGCCACAGTTGGTGATCTTTTAAAATGTCCGGCACTATGGTTAGTGTCCTTCTGCTATATGGTGGTGTTCTGTGCCAAAACTGGCACAGTGGACTGGGGGCAGTTGTATCTTCTGGAGGACAGGAAGCACACTCAGTATGTAGGTAAGATCTAACATTATATTTCTACATTCAATACTTGAGTCATCTAAATTGTTTCAACAATAGCTCATTATGGGGCTCTGGTATGTGTGTGTCAAGTTAACTGGCGTTTTTGTTGCTTTTTGACATTTTCAACCAATGTAAATGCTTTTATGACTTCTTATTTCTAAAGGGTTTTGTAGCTGCTTTGAAAATTATGATAATTTTGATTTATATTTGAATAACAAGCTTGTTAGAACAAAAAATACTCAGTAATCTCATTGGATTTTAAGGGACAAATTCCCGAAATTCACCTTTCAGATGTTTATTTACTTAAAAAAATAGCTGCCTCTAAGCGAAACCATGACAGTGTTTGAACAAAGGTTATCATTCCCCTCCCCCTTTTATGTACTTTGATGGGTTAAATTCACGACGGGCACGTGATAAATGCGGTCATTGAATTCAAAGCTTACATTCAACTTGCACTTGTTGTTCGACTTGTAAATTTTGTATAAAATTTCAAATTTCATAACTGAGTTGATGTCCCCGAATTAAAATATTTCAGAATTATTAAAAAATTTTAAAAGTGAAGAAATTTCTGTGTTGTTAAATGTGTACTTTTAAATCAAGTGCATTTTGTTTACCTGAACGTGTTATTACTCTCGACATATGTGTGTTTTTTTTTTAAAGTTTCTGCAACAAGCCGAAGTTTGCAATAGCAAAATGTTTAAACTGATTAGCTGTGTAGATTTATTAGTAGAGAATGCGAGTCAGTTAGGTGGAATTAGAGGTAAATATGTATGAGACAAATACCGTAATATCCGGCGTATTTCGCGCACTATTAACACAATTAAATAAGATCGAAATTTACAGGTGAGCGTTATACGCCGGGTATAAAAATGATAGCTTCAAAAAAAGAAGAGATGAGCATTAAAAAAAACTTAGACTTCTACAAAGATCGAAATTTTGTTTATTTAAAAGAAATGTCATACCTTATGAGCTTAAAGGGTTGTTTTTCTAGAAATATACTATTTTTTCAAAATCCTAGGGTAATGTCTCGAATAAATGGCCTTAAAACATAATAACATTACAAAAATACATTGCAAGTTCCTTCGTAAAAAGAGGGGGTGCGCGTTTTACGGCGAATATACCTTAACATTAAAAAATACATCTTGAAAGTATAGGTGCGCGTTATACGCTGGATTTTACGGAATTAATTCAGAATATCTTTCAAACCAACACTTTATTTACACCACATTAACTAACTTCTATTCTATTCTATTGCCAGAAAACATTTTGCACTAGCTAAGAAATGGAACTACAAAATAAATAGTTTGCTTTAAATAATGTTTGGCAAATAAGAGAGAATTATTATTATTAAAATATTAATACATACAAGAAATTGTTCGTCTACAGTAAAAATAAGTATTCCATAATCATTTGGCGAAGTAGTACATGAACTACTCAACAAGTATAAATGTAATTAAATAATCCATAATCGTTTGGTGAAGTAGTTCATGTACTACTCAACAAGATAAAAAAATATTTTGATTTTTATTGTTCGACTAATAAAAGAATTTTATAGGAATAACTGACGGTTTAGTTTGTTTCTTGGTGCCGTAAGATTAAGTTAAAATGTAATTTAAATACGTAAAACAGATTATTATCTAGTTAATTCACAAATAATGAATAAACAAATAATCAACTAATTAATAATTAACAAACAAATAATCAATCTATTAATAAGTAACAATTAATTAATAGTTAATAAACAATTAATTAATTAACAGTTAATAATTAATTAATTACTTAATAGTTAATAAACACATAATTAATTAATTAATAGTTAATAAACAATCAATTAAGTTCATTTTAATTGTATTCTTAAAAATGCAAAATATTTTCCCCATTTTAAATTAAATTAATTGCCAAGGAAGAAGATAAGAGTAAAATTTCCTGTCATCCATCCTAGATGCGACAATGATGTCACATGAATTTATCCCATTCGGCAAACAAGATCTGCACGAGACGGAAAATTTTTAACCGTAGTATGAAATCGTTCAAAAATTGGTGATAATGAAATAAATGTATTTGTAATATTTGTGTGATTTGGAAAATTAAATTTTCATATCTTATCGAATGTAAATTTTTTAAAAATACGCTGAATGCTTTTAAATTTTATACAATTTTATCGGAAAAAATATTACTTTTGAATAAAGCACATTATTTGTTAGTGGGGCTTAGATTTTTCCTCTGCTTTGTTAAATGTATATTAAGATTAAACGATATTTCTACATTAAATTAGGATCAAAGTAGAGTTTATATATTTACTTAACACTTTTTTCTATCTAAACAAATATAAAAAATATGCTTTATTTTTTATCACCAAAAATTTCTCTTCAAAAATAAATAAATGGTTGATATAGAAGCTTCTCATTGATGAGATTTTTGAAATGTAAATATTTTTTTTTATAAATACAATTAGAACAAAAAAAAAGGATGTTTGTGAATTTTTTTGTTTTTACATAAATAATTAATACATAAGTAAAAGAAAAAAAATTATATATATATATATATATATATATATATATATATTGCTACATATTAGTAGCATAAAAAGCATTTAAAATTTTACTTATTTTATTTAATAATTTATATTTTTAAGAGATAAAAGGTTTGATAAAACATCCATATTAGCTAATATATAATTCGTTAACCAATAAATATCAATGAAATAATATTATCAGAGTCGTCAAATACAAATATACAAATTTTTGTTGTTGGATTTCATTGCTTTTTAAAGGAAAAAGAAATTTTAAATCCTGTTTAGGGTAGCCTTGTTTGAGTTACTTCCCTATAACTCTAAAGTTTTGAAAGTTTTTTGAATTTTGAAGAATTTTCTGGTGAATTTAAAGAGAAATGAAACTGAATTTTATAAGGATTTATATTTTAATCGAGATTTGACTCCATCACAGTGAAAACGTCAATATCATAAGTAGCCAAATTCTTGGCAAGTTCATGCTTCTTAACCTGAGATAAACCGCCTGCATTTCGTTGGAGTACACGAAGAGAACGTCTTTGTTTAGAAAAGAGGTCCTCAAGGAAAAAAGTGCTTCCTTTAGAAACTTTATTTCTATAAAGAATTTCTAAAAAGATGGGAAAAAGACTTACAAGTTCCTTGCAAGTTTAAAAAAGGGAGATTTTAGACCCATTCAAAGGCCTTTTGTGATTAACGGTACTTCGTTTTCTTCTCATGAGAGGATAGCAAACGCATTTGTCAAACATTTCTCGGATATTCAATTAAAATCCCGCTTTTGTAGAAAACAAACAAGGTGTGTTAACAAGTACATCAGATATAAACAGAATTTACTAAATCAAAATCATAACACCCTTCCCATTTTTAACTCGCCTATCACCATGGCTGAACTTATGAGTGCTTTTCGTAGGCTAAAAGCCAAAAAGTCTCCTAGTGATGATGCCATTTGCGCATAATTTCTCATAAATCTTGGAAACAAAGCAACCCACGCTATTTTAAAGCTTTTTAATACTATTTGGAACATAGGTAATGTGCATGCATTATGGCACAAATCAATTATAGTTTCAATACATAAGAAGGGTAAAGATCCCAGTGATATTAAAGGATATAGACCAATATCATTGACAAGTATCCTATGTAAAACAATGGAAATAATGGTAACAAAAAGGTTGGAATGGTATATGGAAAACTTTGATTTTATTGCCAACGAACAGGGAGGTTTCAGACAGTACAGATCTACCAGCCAACATGTTACACTCCTAATCCAGACGGTGAAAGATGCGTTGGATAAAAAACACATTTTGTCAGCTGTATTTGGGGATCTGAAATTTACATATGACTTAGTTTGGAGAGAGCACCTTCTTCTGAAACTTTCAAATATGGGTGTCTATTCAAACTTGTTTGGATGGTTTAAGAGTTTCCTCAGCCAACGAATCTGTAGAGTTCGATACGAAAGCTGGTATTCAAAATACAAGATTCTAAGGACTGGTCTACCACAGGGAGCCGTTTCCAGCTGCCTCCTCTTTAATCTGTATATAAACGACCGAATTGCTGAGTTGGAAAGACTTGTTGGAATTAAATGCCTACTATATGCAGACGACCTAATGTTGTGGGCAGAAACGCCTAAATATCATGCTAAGGAGAAATCTGAGGCAATCTTGAATAAAGTTTTGGATATCTTTGATCATTTGTGCCAAAATAATAACATGAAAGTAAATCTGGATAAAACAGTCTACCATACTTTCTCTCACCCATCAGCCATTGCAACTGAACCTCTCATACCTAGAAATGAATGTTCTCCAAACAAATTGTTTCTCATATTTGGGCATTAACTTCGATCGAAAATTAACATGGATACAACACATTGAAATGACAGTGGAACGCACGACTAAGAGGTTAAGTCTTTTGAAAAGAATTGCTGGCTCGAAATGGGATTGTTCTAAGACAACTCTAGAATTAACATATAACGCTTACATTCTGCCACTCATTACCTACTGCTGTGAGTCTTTGGTTTCGACATCTAAACAGGTGATTGATCTCCTAGAAGTGTTCCATAACCGAGCATTACGGCTAATTACGGGAGCTGTGAAATCAACACCAATCGATGATCTGTTGTTATCAACCCATCAAATGCCTATTAAATCTATTATAAAAGAACGGGCTTTATTATTATGGGAGAAAATTACTAGAATCCCAGAATACCTAACCGTTTGGAAGGATTCTTTATCCTATACTAACAGAAATCTCAAATCACAGAGAGGCTTCCTTCAGAAAGTCATGGCTCTTAAAGAGCTTCATAATTTTCATTTCGAACCAGAAGATCTAATAAAATCTTCCTGCCCGACTGAAAGGTATGACTTTGCACTTTCAACAGAGCTGCTCCATGAAATCCAAAAGAAAGAAACAGGTAGCCAAATCCTAAGGATCCAATCTTTGGATACTTTGGATTCCCTTACCCTGAAGATGAATGGCTATACGTTTACACGGATGGTTCCAAGTTGATAGATAGCAGTAATGCAGGTGCTGGAGTTTTCTGCAACCTATTCTCCTTCTATACACCAATAGGAATTCACAGCACTACTTTTGATGCCGAAAGTGCAGCTATACGAATTGCTCTACCTCAACTTCTTTGCCGCACTGATTGTGTTTCAAAAATAGTTATTTTATGTGATTCTAGGGCGGCCCTCAAAGCAATATCTTCCATCGAGGCACCTTTATCAGTGGACATTCTAAAATGTCAATTGTTAATTGGCGCTTTACTACATTGCCATATAGACATTGCCATTCAATGGATTCCATCATACTGGGGCATTGATGGGAATGAAAATGCCGATTGCTTGGCAAAGAAGGTACCAAAATCTTTCAAACTTCTAAAAGTAAATTTCCTTTTTATAGTGCCAAAATAATCATAAAGAAGTACTACAGAGAATACACACTTTTCTGATCCAAATTCAACCAAAAGACTAATCAAAAAGAGAGGTTTAGCAAACTCTTTCATATTCCAAAATGGCCATGAGATAGAGCTGTGGCCAATTTTCAAATTGCCACTGGCCACGACTGCCTGTCCAAGCATCTAAACATGATAGGCATTGCCCAGAGTTCACTTTGTAAACTGTGTGACTCCAAAGAAGAAATGGACGCCATTCATTTGGCACGCTGTTGTGCACTATCAGCTCTGGATCCATGTGGAGTAAATACAGGGTGTTTCATATTGAATGGTACAAAAAGAATAGCGCAGTGTGACTGCCGTAATGGATTTATTCAGCCGAAACAAATTTATTCTGCAACTACAATTATACAAGTTTTATTTGGTAACAAAGGAAAATTATTGAATGATAAACTCGCCGCTAGAGGCGCTGTTAAACAAAATGTCGTCCGTGCAGGAGAAAGCGTACTGCGTTTTCGAATATGCCAATTCGAATATGAATTATGTACATTTTCTGTGCCCCCAAATCGCAAATTATGGCGATTAACTTTGCCACATAAGTGGAACGTGGCTTCATCGGTAAGCACCAGTGTGTTCTCGAAACCATTCACGTCGAACTTTTTTTGAAATTTCACTCAGAAATTCTTACGCAACGGTTTGTCAGTAGGTTTTAAAGCCTGGACCATCTGATATCTGTACGGCTCGAATTGGAGACGCTTCCGTAAAACACGCCACGCCGTTGTGTAAGGGACAGCCAGTTCTGCACCTGCACGTCGCGTTGATTTTGAGGGACTCCGAAAAAAGAATCACTAATTCTATCAATCACTTCGGGTTTTGTTTCTTTTCGTCTTGGGCTTTTGTTATTGCATAAGCAGCCGGTATCCTGGAACTGCTTCACCCACCTGCTTATGTTATGCCGATGTGGTGGTTCTTTACGAAAATTCGTGCGAAAATGTCTTTGCACAACAGTTACCAAGGAGGTTTTGGCATATTCGAAAACACAGTATGCTTTCTCCTGCATGGACGACATTTTGTTTAACAGCGCCTCTAGCGGTGAGTTCATCATTCGATAATTTTTCTCTGTGTTGCCAAATAAAACTTGTATAATTGTAGTTGCAGAATAAATTTGTTTCGGCTGAATAAATCCATTACGGCAGACACTCTTCTGCGCTATTCTTTTTGTACCATTCAATATGAAACACCCTATATCGGGAGGCCAGACACAAAATGTGTGACTTATAGATTATACTGTAAACTTGTGCTCCTTTTTTTTATTTTTTCTATTATTATTTTTTTGTGTTGTCTTTTGTTTTTTGTCAATATTCTCTGTTTCTCATTTTGTTATCAGTTGTCTTGCAATCCGCCATTGGAAATAAAAAAAAAATATTTTAATCGAACACAAAGCTCACACCGGCATTTTCTGTACCAAATTTGTCAGAATGAAACTACAACTGACCTGAGGCGGATGGGCTAGATTTAATTCCCAAACAGGACCTTAGCATAAAGTATACAAGAAATACATTTAAATTTCAATGATATCCATACTATAAAGCGGAAGTATCAGACATAAATTTTCGTCGTACAGTCTTTTTCAAGCTCTACGTACAGTTTTATGTTTTCCTATTAGTAAATAAATTATGGAAATAAGTAACCTTGAAGCACCTGTTTGTAAAGAAACGGATTCTCAAGCGGATTTTCCTTTAATTATCGATCGTAGATCAATGCCGAATAACCTATTTGCGCATTTCAAAGTGCAACTCGTCCTAGCCTGTCGCGGTGTTGAGAGCATCCAATTACATTTCTACCGTGAAGCTTTAAGTTATGGAATTATTTAACGCAAGTAAAGTTGCAGAATTTGGAGTGTTTCCTTTTTTATCCCCTAATCGCTTTAAAATATTACTAAAATGAATCACAGAAACAACTGTCAATTTATTAAGAAAACATAGATCACCCCATCCCCCTCCACTTTTTTAACAGTTAACTTTTCACGCTTTATGAGCTTTGAGGAATGTTTCAGAATTCCAAAGTTGGTTACACATTTTAAACGTATCCTCATGAATATAGTTACGGAAAAAAATAATCTCATAATTTTGTAAAATGTTTTCGTGAATACATGTGTGTCCTGTATTTTAAAGTAACGTATCCTCTTTCAAAAATCTCTGTACAGAATAGTTTATTTAGATATACTTAAATAATCTCTATCCGCCCGCTTCGCAGGGTATTTTATGATGTTGTATGAATACATACTGTTTATAAGATATATATTGTTGATATCTAAGTCCTAGAGCATTAAGCGTTTCATTGTATTAAAGAACATTCTAATAACTTCTCTCAATTCTTGATTTAAAAAAAAAGGATTTCAATTTCTAAAATCGAAGTAAAATTATCTTGTACACTCTTGTAACTCCCTCCCTCAAAGTAGATTACCGCAAAACCCATTTTAGTGGATCTCTACTTAACAATATAAACATGCTTGTCAAATTTTAAGTCAGAGTCTTATAGTTCAAAAACGGGAAAATTTCTATCAACATGCCTTGTGATCCACCTTGAGAGTCTATTTTCGTAAGACCCGTTCTTTGTGAATTTGAATTCCACAAAAGAAACACCCATATTAAATTTAATTGATATAGGTCTAGTGGTTCGAAAGTGGTATTTTTTTTATCTATACGCCACAGTAACTCCCCACAATTTTCTCTTGAGATCGATTTCCTTAAAAATCCGTTCTTAGTGGATCTCTATCAACAAAAGAAACATGCTCTCCAAATTTCATTCAAAAACAGGAATGTTTATCTATAGTGTTCCTTAACCCCTCGCAACCCCTTTCGGTGGTCGTTTTTGGTAAAACCCGTTTGTTATCGCTATAATAATTAATGGACTGTAAATTTAACAAATTTTAATAAGCGAAGCAGGTCCTAACCACGTGGGATCACTATACTTTTCGAACTGAATACAAAAAGGTTGCAACAGTTGGCTCGTAGCAAATCTATACAAAGGAATTCTTGCCAACTGTAGCCAACACCGTTCTTAGCAGATCTTTGCACAACATGAGGAACATGCCTGCCAAATTTCAAGTTTACAGGTCTAATATCGTGATGAATTAGTGAGTGAGTGTGAGTCGCTTTTTTCTTTATATATACGCATATAGACTCATAATTTATACACAATTCTTTATGTAAATTTAAATTCCCATCTTAATTATAGAGATTTCCGGGAAATGATATCACACACACAAATTTCTTTTCATTGGTACTCCATTTTATTTATCGTCAGATTTTCGCCATTTTTCATAATTTATTTATTTATTTCACAAAAAAATCAATTTTCATTGTACGTGAGAATTACATCTCAATTGTAAATTGAAATATTTTTCCTGCAAGTGTGTGAAAAAGCACGGAAGGGCACAAACTGGAACTTGAAGATTGACATTTGAAAATTATGTGTATATATTATAATGAATTAAAGAATTTACGAGTGTGTTTAACATATTACTTTTGCTCTAGTTGATTTTTTCTGGAAGAAAATACTCACAAAAGCACTAAATGTAAACTATTTTTATCAATACTTTTTACTATTTATTGCCATTTTTAACTATTTATTCACTATAGAATTTCATCAATCAGAATAAAACAACAAAAAACGTGCTGTTAAATAATTCGTTTTCTAATAGCAAAGAAAGACGAACAAAGATATAAATGTTCTTCCATAATCCAGAAATTCCATTCATAACGCATTGACTGCATTTAAAATAAAGATTAAATTAAATTAAAATATTCAATAGAATGATTTACTTCTGCGTTCTCTGTTTATACAATTTTTGTGAATAATATCAGTGAATATTTCAAGAGATTTTAAAGAATTTATTCACTGTTATTCAAAATTATATTTACAAGATATCCTTTTATAAAAGATTGTCTGCATTTAGGTTTGCTTTAAAGAATTTAAAATATCAAATGCAAAAGGAGATCCTGTCCGAGATCTATAGCATTTACTTCAGTTAATTAGTTAAGTAGTAATTAAAAACGACAAACATTTTTGGTGCTGTTTATTCCAAATTAGCTTGATTTTTTATTATTTATTTTAATTCTCTCTTTTATCTAGCCAGTGCATTCACTAGCAGTGTCGAAAGTGGAGGCTTTCTGGGTGGCATTTTGGCCGGATATTTAACCGATTTGGTTCTAAAAAGCAGACCTCCAAATGTAAGTAGATATATAAATCATAAAATTGAGTCGTTAGATAGAATTTGCAATTTTTTTATTTTCATTATTTCGTTAAAACATGAAAATTAGAAACAAACAATGTGTTTTATATATCTTTCCGAGATGTTATAGTTAAACAAAATAAAGACACACAACTGTACTTGTACTAGACACATTTTCGGTACTATATCTGGTTATGAAAAATATTTTTGGGGAGATTTTTTTTCTACTTAAGGTATCCGACTACTTGCGACAACTTGTTTTTTTTAAATGGAGATATGGGGATTTTTTTTTTTTGTGGCTTAGATTTGTTTAGTACATTTTAAGAAAAATATGGTATAATTAAGAAGATAAAAATAAATTATTATTACTGAGATGTAGGAACAAATGGGTAAAAATTAACAAAAAATAACATAAACTAGGCCCTATCTGTCCAAAGGTTTATGAACAAATTTCAAATTTTCAATTCTGATGTGTTGCTATATATACATATTATTCATTTTTAAATGGACCTTCAAGAGAAGAGATGTTTTAATTTTTATTAAAACTAGAGCACTTTGTCTTAGTTATTATGTGAAATTGCTTAAAATAACAGGGATTATATTCACATAAGGGACTGTCAATTTTGTAATAAAATAGTCATTGATAAATTTGGATGTTGAAACACTTCTACTATTATACAGAACGTACACAAAAATTTCACATACGGTTAATTATTTTCAAAACTTTATCATTCGCTGTCCCCCCGTTTGAGCATTTTCAAAAAAACACATTTCAAGTAAAACGCGTTTTAAAGTATGACATCGTACTTAAAGTAATGGCATCTTCTTTTACTAAAACACTTGTAGTTTTGTTGTTGTTGTTGTTGCTAATGCCCCTGTCTGACGTAGTCAGATCTAGGTCCACGAAATTCATCATGGCATCGGGCTAGATTGTACGCCTGTCGTTAGCCGTAGCTTTGAGCACCATGCAGGTGACAGTACGATTTGGCTCGGTTCCACCCCAATTTTGAGGGAGGCTCAGGGGCCTCCCACTTCTCTTCCCCTTCCACCAACCTCACGAGAAGACTTGCGGCTCGACGGCTATTTAGAGTACCCCCATGCCGCGAAGGCACTATACATTTACAAACATCCATGCCTTCTCCGGGATTCGAACCCTGGCCCTACGGCACAGCAGTCAGCTTCGCTAACCACTATACCGGATGGGCGACACACTTGTAGTTTTTGTTCTAGTGAACGGAAAATATTAAATTTGGTATTTTTATAAAGGTAATAAGATGGTCTATGAAATAAAATCATAAAAAATTGTCAATTTTTGGCGAAATTAAAAATTTTAGAGTATAGTCGAATACCTTAATTCCATCATTAAATTACGAAAACGAAGTAATCGGAAAATATAAGAAATTCCTTTTATTTTGAAATTTAATTGAAAAGTAAAATTTTGCAATAACTTCAGAAATTATTTGTAAAGTTACCAACCACAATGCTGAGATAGTTAGCGAGTTAACCTTAACGTTGCACTATTCAGCTACTCGAGGGCTTTTGGAGATGAACCTCGAAATCTTGAACCATGGTCAGATGACGAGGATGACAACGCCTCTCCTATATTATATATATATATATATATATATAACTTCCATTCTACACAACCGGGAGGACGTTTGAGCGTCAACATATTTAACGTGCATCGGCCCCCTCTGCACGGCGGGCTTTCTGAGGTACCAGGATTTAACTCATGACAAGCCGGCCACGAGTCCGTTACCTTGACCACCAGGCTACGACGGCCACCACCAAATGCCGAAGAATTCAAACAACATTTTCAAATAAAAAGAAGGGTTCAAATTTCACGACATTGGGACACATTAAATAGTTTATTACAAGAAAGCTTTAAAATATAAAAATTTCCATTAATGGACCATTTTTTCTTTGATTTTTGATTTAGTTCTTGTTAAAAGTCACACTAAGATAACGCGAGGGTTGTTGGTGACAGATCTCATAATTTTGTACCTCGGCCAAGTGACAAGGACGAGCTGGCACACCCTATCTAAACTATAGCACCGCGCTAACGGCAGGAACTTTGAACCTCGACAGATTTAACGTGCATCGGCGAGTCCAAGACTCGAACTCATCGGTTACGAGTTCCAGACCGTAACTACTGGGCTACCGCGGCACTTGAAGTGGAATATAAAAAACTCCTTTTAACATTACAATATATGAGACTGGAAAATATAGATACCTCTCTCATTAGGAAAAATTGACTCTTTTCATATAAAAATACATAGCATTTTTCTATTTAGAACAAAAGAAATGCTAATTTTTAATGTTATAAAAAACATCTTTCAATCTTCAAAATACTGCATCCGTTATTTTTGATCAAAATTTTCTTAGAAATCTATAGTCTGGTTTTCTATAAATCAGTTTTTCACTCTTGACCTTTCGCAACTTTTTTGAAAATATTCACCAAGATACTATGTTACTAAATTTAATTTTAAACAGTTTTAAGATATTTCTGGTATTATCTGTCACGGGTTCTCTTCCTAGCGTTGATTACAGTGGAGAATTACGCTGAAAGTTAAGGCTCCCGGGGTGATCCGAAGGCGGTAGTGATTGAGACGCCATTAAGTTGGACCACGAAATGTGATGACATAGATATTCACAATAATTCACTTAATGGCGCGTAAAAGGTTCTCCAGGTTCTGTTCCCCCCATCACCCTAGAGTTTTTTGATTGATAATATTTCAATGCATATACTTCGCAAAATTTAATTATTTGTTATAAAAATTAATTTTATTAATTAATGCTAATTATTTATTGAATGTCGTAAAATCTGGCGTATAACGCGCGCTTTTAACACAAAAAATAAGATAAAAATTTAAGAGGGGGTGCGCGTTATACACCGTTTATAAAAAGTGGAGCTTTAAAAACAACAAAGAGGTGATCATAAAAAAACAGTTTCTTCTACATATATCGAAATACTGTTTATTTAAATTAATTAAAAAGTTGTAGTGCTAGAAGTATACAATTTTTTCAAAAGTCTACGAGAACACCTTGAATAAATGACTTGAAAACATAAGTGCATTGTATACTAATATTTCAGATTTCTTCGTAAGAAAGGGGGCGCGCGTTATACGGCGAATATACGTAAAAATGAAAAATGCAGTTTGAAAGTATAGGTGCGTGTTATACGCCGTATTTTACGGTAATTTATTACTGTTTTCGCTCCCGATAATCGACAAAAGCAAGAGAATATTATTGGTGTTGGTATTAGGGGTATGATGCGAGAATGGTGAACTTTTGACCCTAGGATTCTTTCTTTTTCGCAAAACATCTAAACATGAACATCATAAATTATATATTTAATCAGGATAACTTTTATTTCCTTTCTTTAAAAATATTTGATTAAGATTACCTGTGAGCTTAAATCGATCAGGTATATTTTCGTACTAATATCTGCCCCAGCTACAGATCTGTTTCATTTTGCAATGCATCATTTCGTGCTATCCGTTTGGTGCGAGACAATGAAGAATAAGTGATACAGATTTAAACTAAGTAGCAAAAATGCCTCTCCATCCGACCTGTATCTTCTTCTGTCATTTTTTTGATAGCCGCCGACCCTCTCCTCCGAGAATTCGACGCTTGTTTTAATGTCACATCGCGTGACAGACAGTCGGTAATCCTTATTTCAAATAAAACATTCGGAGATGTTCGTGAGGTAGATTGACGTATACATCATGTTTCTGCGTCATTATTTATCGCTTACGAGTTGTCCCGTCAAAGGAGGATGCTCTTTTTTAGAACTACTCCTTTACTTACCTAACCGGTGAGATCGATAAAGCGTGAAATATAAAAACTGACGTAAAATAAATAATCCCTGAAGGGACATAAACTCTTATATCGATGCTCACCATCTGAAAAAAAGGTGTTTATTCTGAAAAAAAAATTAAAGATGCCTATTTATTTTTATCGATAGATGGGGTTAATGGTTATTTTTTGAAATTACTTTTTTATTAGCCACCCATCCGGTATTGTGGTTAGCGACACTAACTGCTGCGCCATAAGGCATGGGTTCGAATTCCGGAGAATCCATGGATATTTGTAAATGTATAGCATGGGGGTGTACTCTAAAAAGCCATCGAGCCGCCAGTTCTCTCGTAATGTTGGTGGAATTGGCAACAGAGGTGGGAGAGAGGCCTCTGACTACTCCCAGGATGATATCTCTCAAAACTGGGGTAGAATCGATAGAACAGGCTAGACAGGTGTACCATCTAGCCTTTTGCCATGATGAATTTTTTGGGCCTCGATCGGACACCGACAGTCAGGTGGCATTAGGAACAAAAATAACAGTTGAATCATGTATCTTCTTTCCTTTTTTTGCATGTGCACTAGAGAGAACAAATTGTTCAAAACATTCTATCTCAATTAATCATTAGTCTGTACTATTTTTCAACGCCGTTCAGACGGGATAGTGTTTAGTGACGCTGTTTGCAGGCACGAGTTCGAATCCCGAAGGTATTGGTGTTCTTAAAAGTGTATTGCATGCCTTTGCGGCTTGGGGCACTCTAAATATTTCTCAAGCCGAAAGTCCTCTAGAGATGTTGGTGGCAGGGGAAGAGGATTAGGAGACCCTCAGATCATCCTCTGGGGGTAATCTTCAAAGTTAGGGCGGGATAGAGCTAAAACGTACTGTCAACTGCATGGTGTCACAATTTTTTTTATTGGGAACATTTATAACCCCGTACATCACAAAGTATCATACGGGGGCTTACATAGAAGTAAGCGTGAAGTACACACCACAAAGGAAAGAAGGATTACAACACAAATATCCTTGCCTTCTCCGGGATTCGAACCCTAGCCCTACGGCACCGCAGTCACCGTCACTAACCAGTATAACGGATGGATGGCATTTTTTTTTCAATAGTTTCTCAAAAAGTCTACGATTAACATCTTTAGTTGTTTTCTGTATAAGGCAGATTTTTCTTTGTTCAAAAATAACCAAGTACAGTTTATTTATTTCCAACTTTTATCAAAAACGGTATAAGGTTGGCTATTATTTTTGTTGTCTCCGTGTTTTGTATTAATCAAGGCTTCAAAGATCGTATTATTTGTAGCGGTTACAAGCGGTTTCAAAATATTGAAAAATAAAGGGTACTGCATCTTCTGCTTTAATACATAATATTCTTAGACGAAGTCGATGAGAGGAATGGGAGGTGAATAAAAGAGCTTAAATTTCGCATTTATGCAATGAATGAAAGATATTATCCCAGTTCCTTTTATACAATAGCTAATGCAGATTTAACTTGTATTCCTCGGTCTGGATTTTGGGGGTGAAACGTTAATTCATGGATTAATTTAGTTTCTATTTTGTCTTTAATGAGTTAGACCTTAAATTCTGAAGCAAGTTAAACATATTTAGGACAACCCTTGAAAACTTATAAATAATACTTAAAAGATTTTTTACGTTTAAAAATATTGATATACAGTTGGATTTCGATTTACTGAATCCTTATTCAACGAATTCTTCTTTCTCCCGATTAAAATGAAGGCAAATCTATTTGACGAATAATAAGCCCTGAATAAATGAATTATTTTAGTAGCCGAAAATATTTTTTATTAGTTTTGATCAGAAAAATGGGATTTGTTTGCAAATGACGCATCCTTTTTGTCCGAAACAGAAAAAGATTTTTCTTCAAAGCTGCATATTTGGACGGGAAAGGGTGCAGCCCTTTGTTAGGCTTTAAAGGGGCAAAGATGAGTCATGTTAGTAACCTATCGCATGCGTTTTGAATAGGATAGGAAATTCTTTTCTTCTTTCATCCAATGGTACCAGTTTTTTCAACAACTGAATAAAAGTTGTGCGATTTCTTAGTCTGGATATTTTTGTGTAGTTGCTTAAAGAATTTCTAAAAGGTAAGTGCAAAAAAAGTTGTATATTTTTTCGACATCAATATTACAAATAACCTCGAATGTTCGGTATCAATGAATTCGTTAAATTGGGGTCCGACTGTATTTTTTAATGTTAATAGATAGCTTCTTTATTCAGATGTATTAAAGATTTTTTCCTTTCTTCCTCAGGCTGATAAAGAACGTGGAAATCCTAGAATGCCGATGGCAGCTTTCTTTATGATTTGTGTTCTGGGCTGTCTACACCTTCTGCAATTTTCCATCACCGAAGAATCTTCCAAAGTAAGAAATTATTTGCTTATTTTATTTTATAACTGATAGATGCCAACAAGAGTAATATATGGAATTTAAAATGTAATTTATTCATAAAAAACATTAAAGTTTCTTTACAAATGAGAATATTTAACTTTAACCAAAGGAAAAATACTTCTTGATTGTGATGGAAAAAAGTAGCTTATTAGAAGTGTTATTTTCTATATTCAGCTTTTTATTTGAAATATTTGGTGCTTTCCATTTTATGTAGAAAAAACAGTTTTATCGATGTAGCTCCTCTATATTCCTTTTGAAGTTAAACTTTCCTGATTTAAAGGTAAAAAAAAATTCTGAGAACTGAAGAAATAAATTGTTTCTATGAAACACCTTGTAACAAAGATGGATTTACATGTATTTATTTATCAAACGTTTTACGGCCGTTTCCTGCGTGAAATCTACTAAATACAGACCACGTAATTCTAAAGCACGGTGAGATGACAAAGTTGATACATGAATGAACACCCTACTTCTAAGTATATTAAATTAAATGTATTTAATTTTTACTTTTCAAGGTTTATCTTGGACGTACAAAACTTCTTATATTTAAATCTATCTGAAATCAAATTTAAAAGTGCCGAGCAAAGCAAAAACAATTTTGTATTATTTTAATACATTTTAAATCATGATATCAATTATTTATATTAATGTTACGTTAAATTCATTTAACGTAACGTTTAAATGAATTTAATATACTTGGAGCATTTTTTTACGCAATGTGATTTATTAAAAACATCTATCTAGTTTTTATTGATTGATGTTTTTAGCGTGATGGTAACGTTTGACCAAGATTTATTTATTTTTTTATAAAAATACTTTTATCTGCAGTTTTAAACAACTTTTTAATGCAGGGAAAGGCAGAAAGAAAAGGGGGAGTGAGTGAATATTAAAGTCGCACTGTTCAGCTACACGAGGGCTTTTGGCGACGGACCGCGTAATTTTGAATCATGGTCATATGACGCGGACGACACCCGACCTGGAACCCCCTCTCCGAACTACCACACCAATGGGAGGACGTTTGAGCTCTCGACAGATTTAACGTGCATTTCTCCCCTACATGACGGGTCTTCAGTGGTACTGGGCTCGAACTCATGACACGCTAGCCATGATCCGATACCTTGACCACTTGGCTACCGCGGCTACAAGAAAAGGGGGAGATAAATAGAATGACAAAGATAAAGGGTGAAAAGATCATAACATTTGGGGGTAGTGTTACTCATACTTACTGTAGGTAACAAAACCCGTGGGAGAACATAGTTAGGAAGGACACTTACAAGCAAATAAAAACGTCTCGTTTTGACAACACTCACTGAAATTTAAATAATATTGGAAAAGAGTAACGATGCTAAAAATGGAATTCGTTTAGTGTATTTTGACTCAATAACTCTATTCAAGAAATTTAAGTTATCAATTAGCAATGTAGTATTAAATTGCGTATCTGAAAGTAAAGTGTTGAGTATGGTTTGTCCATTTCGCTTATATACTATTTTGTTATTTGATCTTTTGATTATTATGATATTTTAGAACATTAATATTTTTTTAGTTATGGATCTCTACGATTGGATTTTTGCTGGGAGCTGGATTTTATGGACCCATCGCCATTTATGGAGTCGTGGCTTCGGAAAGTGCCCCGATTCATCTGAGCGGAACTTCACACGCTGTAGTTGCCCTGGCAGCGAATGGTGAGCACGCTTCCCTTTCTGTTTAATAACATAAATACTGATTTCACATGCGAATCATTTCTTGTATACAAGAAGCATGCATAAAGTTCCCTTCTCACTTGACTCTCACATTACAACTCTTGAAAAAATCTAGAAAAATTTCGATTTTTCATTTATTAGCCTTTTCCTTCGAAAAACGCTGTTGTGGAATCAGTTAGCTAACCTATCTTAACAGTCCTTAATTCATGCCCTAACCAGTTTAGGATGACAACTATTAGCCAGTTGCCTTAGTTCGTTGGGAATTGGAGAAAAGAACAGATTTGCTGTATATGTACTTTTTTTAAAGCTTAAACAACTCAATGAAAACAATTTTTGAAAAGTTTTAACATATTTACCAAGCATACGATTTTCTTTAGATTCCATCCATTTCTTCAGAAATTCTGTTTGCTTCAATTGGATTGTCACAATTCATATTACTAAAATCTTCCACTTCCGTTATTCTTGTTTACATGAAATATTAACATTCTGAATCTTGTCTTTTTCCAGTTGGCGCCATCATTTCCGGTCTTCCTTTCAGCTACATCGCTAAGTACTACAACTGGTCCGCCATATTCTTCATTCTCGAAATCACAGTCGCAGTTAATCTGGTGATCATGTTTCTGTGCAAAAATCTGAACTACAACATGGCCAAGAGAAAAACCGATTAAGCTCAAATGTAGATTAAGTAGAAAGGAAAAAAGCATATCTATATCTTGTGCTGTGTCGTTTTCTCAGCGTGATTTTGCAAGGGACCTATAACGATGCGAAATGGACGCATCGGAAAACTACATATCAGCATTGTTTTGTTTGTGCTTTGTCTCTCTATAGTATTCGTACATATGCTGTGGTAAATGTTATTGAATTGCTTAGCTAATTTGCTTTCCACCAATGTTTATTAAGTGCGAAGTTGGTATAAATATTTGTTTCGATTTGCATTTGAACAAATGAAAATAAAACAAATCTAAACAATCCATCAAGTAGACTGGTAAACATAGAGCTGTATTTGATTGTTAATTAACTAAGAATGACTGAGTATTTTGCGTATGGATTAAGAAACCATGACGAAGTGTTTGACTAGATGTTTGTAAACTGTTTAATTCTCTGTAAAGATAAACAAGTTAGCTCAATTCATTTTAGTTTTTAGAATTATATTTACTGTTTGTTTGTTAGTCTTGTGTAAGCAATATTTCGTTTATTTACGTGAGTAAATGTTTTCGAATAACTTTTACGTGTTCAAATCTGTTTGCCTTTTTTCTTCGTCTTTTAATTTTTTTTTAAAAAAAAGAGCGCTGTTTTTTAGATAAATTTTGATACTGTGTTCTATTGTCTTTTTTCCACTCTCAATGATTACTACTGTATAGGTTTTGACATTTTTCTAATGTAATAAAATTTAGCTAGTGTTTTGATTTTTAAAATTTTTTATGTTATGATATACTTTTCGATATCCTATACCCGAGGTGGGCATTAAGTCGATCGTGATCGACCGGTGAACCGCCAATACATTTTGGGATGACCGCCTTCACTAAGACCTAATAATCATTCCATTATACGAAGGTCTAGAAATACCGTATTTATTCAAACCTAAGCCGCACCTCAAATTCTCAAGATTTTGTGAAAATTAAAAGATATTCTGTAAAATGGTGTATAGATATCCAATTTTACGAAATTAAAAAAAAAATTTAAGGAAAACTGATAAGAAGTGAATAATTATAGTTATTTTATCAGTATGGACTTTTAAATGCATGCATGAAGCTGTAATTGCTCTAAATACCCCATCCAACACAGTTTTCCCCCTTCGATTCTACGCTGTGCCTGATTTTCGGTACCATTCACTTTGGGTAAAAAGTGTGGCTTAGATTCGAGTAAATAAAGTATTTAAAAAAATACGGAGAAAAAAATGGAATTATAAGAGAAAATGCACTTCGCTATTTGGAGTCTATTTTACGAAGAAAATCGTAAAATGTTCTCGATTCCAGGAAAAAGTTCGCGAAATAGAGAAATTCGTAAAATAGAGGTTCTTAAAATGGAGGTCCGACTGTATAGTATACTTTCTTTTAGTTCTCCACACCTACGCCACCGATTTGACCGCAACACCTTGAAAAAAATTAAAAGTAGGAAAAGTCTGCCCACCCCTGTCCTATACTGAAATTTTAATTTAAACTCAGCGGCGCAACCACCATGAGGACCAACACTTACAGCGTCCATCTCAGTTTTTGTGACCTTCGGCGCTGAGTTGTATCAGCAGATGTTCTGCTTAGGTGTTCAGTTCCCAAGCAAGCTTAGTACTCTTTTATAGACCCACTGAAGGGATGAAAGGCTGAGTGGACCTTGCCCAGGCCGAGATTTGAACTCCTGACCTGTGGCATGGAAACGCGATACTCTACCACTCTGCCACTGGGCTTCAAAATTTTAATCTAAATTTCTTTTATTATGCACTTCTTACGCATATTACAGATTAATCTCATACAGTTACTGAACAGAACTATAGCTCTTTCAAGTCTTTTAAGATTGGTACAATTGTTTCACAAACTGGGGGGGGGGATATTAAGTATTAATTTATAAAAAATTTCATCTACCGGATTTTTTTGCTACTACCGACTTCTAAATAACAAAGATGTATGTAAATAGAATGGGTATTATGGATATTATAATCAATTAAATGAAAAAAAACTTGTAATAAATATATTTAATAAAAATTCATAGAGTAAACGAACGATCTTGTTATGTTCAAATGCTATGTTTAAAATAAGCTAATGGTTGCAATATTACCATCAAATGTTATATATATATATGTCTGATGCAAACTGTTATTAATATATGTTGTATTATTTTCATGTTTTCCTTAAAATAAAAAAATGCTGAAAGTCTTTCTAAAATTGTCTTTTTCTGCTCTTATTTTGATTTATAAGCCATGTAAAAAGAATCGCAGAGTACATCGGCAATAGTATATCAAACATGTTAATTTAAATGTATTTATTCCTCTGAAATATCTGTTGTAATTTGGTTTAAAAATTTCATAAATATAACAATTATTTAGAGAAAGTGTTTCATTATTAATTAAACTTAAAAATTTTGAAACATAACTTGCTTAAATAAAAAGAAATATTCAGTTTTGTTAAGATTTAGTTTGGACGCATTTTAGCACACAGCCAGCTATTACGAACAGCAGGACGCGCTAGTCGAATGGTCATGATCGCGAACTCGTGGTCGCCGAGTCGTGAACTGGAGTCCTGGTGCCTGAAAACTCGCTGTGTATAAAGGGACCTTTAAATGTGTAGTTGATAAAAGTTTTCTCGTTGGCCTGGTGTGGTGGACGGAGAGTTGAATGCTAGCTCAGTTGTTGTCCTTGTCACAATAACAATTCAGAACAAGATAACACAGAAATACTTTATTAATAATTATTTTCAACAATAGCATAAAAATAAACGAAATCATACTTTTCGTTTGATTTTTATGTAGTATTTCTCACAAAACTTACATTGGACCCGGAAACAAAACTGCATTAAATTAATTGGAAAAGTGTTCTTCACTCGAGTTCTTAGATCTAGACTTGGCACTTGTCGATTCCTTTTCAAAACCTTCGAAAAGATTTCCTTCCCCGTACAAAAAAAGCGACCCCGGTTTTCAAAAAGTTCTTTTCAACTTTCACCAACTTTTCCATTCTTTGATACAAAATGGAGTATTTTCGAAAACCATTTTTTAAATATTGCATCGTATATATGATTATGATGAAGTAAGTCTGTAAGCAACAGGCACAGCCTGGTGTATAGTTCTTTATGAAAGCTATATATTCAGATGTTATGTATTTTTCCGATGCTTTATGGTCTTTGTTTATCACAGCTTGTTATTTGCTTTAGTTCTGCAACAGCTGTCATCTTTTTGCTGTCCTGCTAAGAATAAGACAAACTATTATTCTAAGCAAATAAAAGCCACGTGATGTGATCTAAATGTTCTTACAGTTTTCACGAAGTGGAATGTTTGAGAAGATGATGTGGACGTAAACTGATATTTCTCAAAGTCATATTACACATTTTCTTTTTCAGACGGTTCTACTTTCGGCAACGTTGAGGTCAATGGGTGAGATGGTGCTCTTGAGTTTGGGCTTTCCGAACTTCAGAATACGCGGCCTGTTTTGAAATTTCTTCAAAACCGAACGCGTGCTTTCGAAGTCCTCCGCTTTGTCATTATTGCCTTGGGACGTGTCCATTTCTTCATCGTAATTTTGAGTAGTGACTTCAGGGGTCGTTTCCATCATTTGGTTATAAGATACGGTTGTGAAGGCACCTTCTGTAGTTGATTCCATTGGCCACGATGTCGAATACACGTATTCTGGAATGGATGTCGCTCCAGTAGTCGTATCGGCTGATTGGTAATTGAAAAATTCTATGTTTTCATCACTTCGAGCGACTGGTTCTTCGGTTTCAGGACTGGCAGTCGTCGTTACGGACGTCCTGGAACGAAGTCGATTGTTGAATGGCTTTCTTCCACGTGATACTGCCGGTACTTTAGAAACTCTAACAGATTCTTCTTTCAGTAATGGGGTCGATGGAGTAGTTGATGAGGTGCGAGGTTGGAAGGAAGCCGGTTTCCTAGCCCTTTGCCTTCCAAAAAGATTAATTCTGCTTCCGTATTCTTCAGATTTTGCAGAAGACTCTGTTGTCACTACCTCAGTCGCTGGAGTGGTAACTACTCTACGAGTTTGTGAAGGGGTCTGCTGTTTCCATCTGCTACTCGACCTTCCAGAAGATGATCGGGATGTTGCTTGTTTTTCAGTTGTTGGTTGAGTTACTATGTCTGTGAAAGTTTGGCCTTCTCCATTGTAAGACGTCGTAGGCTTTGGTCTTCTTGACTTTGGCTTCCTCTTTCGAGTTCTGCGTCTTGTTGTAATTTCTGGAGTGCTTGTTTGGGAATAATCTTCTGTTACAGCTTCTTTACTTCGTAAGCTTTCAACATCTATCAAAGCGTCCAGATGAACATCCCTAGGTGCTGGTGGTTGTTCCGATTCCTTTGAATAAGAATCTGGAATTTCTTTGACCACATCTGGGGACTCAGTTCTAGGCCTTGGAGTTGTAATGGGTCGACGTGGTGGAGGTGGAAATGTTGGGAAAGTTGGAAAGGTAGGCCTTGGAGGCGGTGGCCTTCGTTTTGTTGTTGGCCGTTGAGTTGTTGATAATTGCCTTGTTGTTGGCAGATTGTCATTAAGATCTTGATATCTGTTCTCTTGTACTTTGTCTGGTGCTCTATAGTCGTCAATAATTTCGATATTTTCTCTTACGACGGGTCGAGTGTGGTAATAAGATTCCATATATGGTTTTTGAGTTACTGGTCTAAATACATCATCTGAATCTGCGTTTTTGTGACTATTGGAATCTCTACTAGATCCTGATCCTCTATGACTGGGTCGTCTCACGGTAGCGGTTGGTGGAGTACGTATTCGACTGCCTGAGTCATCAATCGTGGAAATTACATTCACAGAGTTATCTTGAGGAGGATAAGGATGATATTCTTGTGGGTCAGAGTGTACGTCTACTACGGGATATGCTGAAACATCCGATGGTGGTTTTTCTATTTGAGGTTGAGTTGGCCTTTCTCTGTGTCTGGACGGTCTAGTAGCTTGTACACCACGAGAATCATGAGCTTCATTGGAAGGTCTTGATGGAGACGTTTGTTGGTAATAATTACTTACACCTGGAATGCTTTCTGGACGTGCAGGCCTTGTTCTTACACTTACTTGTCTTTCGTTTGGTGGATGCGTTTCTCTGTAACCGAAATCAGGACGTTCTTCGATAACGTTACGGATATCAGATTCATCAACAGGTCTGGGTCTTTGACGTTGTCTTTCGTTTCTTATTGGCTGTCTTGATTCCTCTCTTGTTCTGGTTGGTGGTCTTGTTTCTTCTCTTGTCCTAGTTGGGGGTCTTGTTTCTTCTCTTGTCCTAGTTGGGGGTCTTGTTTCTTCTCTTGTCCTAGTTGGGGGTCTTGTTTCTTCTCTTGTCCTAGTTGGTGGTCTTGTTTCTTCTCTTGTCCTAGTTGGTAGTCTTGTTTCTTCTCTTGTCCTAGTTGGTGGTCTTGTTTCTTCTCTTGTTCTGGTAGGCTGTCTTGTTCTTGATGAAGGAGGTGGCGTTGTTGGAGAGTAAAAGAAGGAAGAATGAGCTGGCTGCCTTGGCGAACCTCTGTCATGTTCTAGTTGGCGTTCAGGGGTTGGCTGTCTTTGTATGTATATTGTATCTCTTGGGTCTTCTTGAACATTTTGAGGTCTAGGTCTACTCCGTTGTCTGTAATCCTCTACTAAAACTGTTGTGGGTCTAGAAAGACCTTGTCCTTGTTCATTTGGGACTCCATTCCGTATTGGAGTAGTTGGTGGTCTTTCTGGTCGAACTCTGACATCCTCTGGTGAAAATTCTGGCTGATAAAATCCTGGAGCATATGGAGAAAACTGCTCAGGGTGTCCTCTTTCCCCTGGAATGGCGTCACTTGGGGGTCGTCTTTGAGGTTGTAAGTGTGCACTTTCTAGATTTCCAGGCATATGAGGTGGTGAATTTTGCGATGAAGTCGGTCTAATATTCATTCTAGGGGGTCTTTCAGGTGAAGAGACTGGAAGTGATTGAACGTTTCTATTTGATTGCCTTGTTCTAAAAAGAGATCATAACTCATTAAAAAATAAGTTTTGTATGAAATGAAATAACAATGAAATATATGAATTCTTTATAAAATTTCGTTAAAAATAACATTGTATTTTCTCATTAGATATAGTTCTAAATTGTTTTATTATTTATATTTTATCTACACACACAAATGTACGTATTAGTCTTATTTTTCATAAGATTTTTTTTAAATTTAGGTCTAAAGATATTCATATAAAATTTTAAATTGAGACATTCCTCTATTACTTTTCACTTTAATTATTTTGTAAATTGGTGGGTCTAATTATAAATATATCAAAATACTGATTCCTTAGCAGTGAGTTCACAAAATCTTTGAAAATTGTATCATTTTAACAAATAAAAATTCGACTACGAATATATCTAGCAGAACATGTTAATTTTTACTTAAAAAAGAAAAGTATTCCATTTTAGTGTAACATGTAAGCAACAAAATCTAATTTAGAAGTGTAATCATATTCAAAGATTTTGAAAATTGAAGACAAAGCAGTAAATAATTGAATGAACTATATTCCATGCTCATAATACTCTTCAGGAGTCTGAGATAATATATTTGATTCTGAGGTATTGAAAGTAAAATTATGTAGTTAGAATACTATTTGAGTTATGTACGAAATATATACTTGGATCTACTAAATCTCTATTTTTTCGAGTATTTAAATTGACAGTTCATGAATAGATAAATATTTTGGTTCTAATGACTCCAATATGTAGAAAATCCAAATATAACATGAGTAAGTGATTTAAACGAATAAAAAAGAATCATTTTTGGTTCATATGTATTAACAGATATAAAAAATCTTGTTATTTTAAAATTACTTTAAAACTAACTTATTTGAACTTTAATAGCTATCTTCAGTATTTCACATTTCGTTTCGTAGAAGAAGATAATGTTTACCTATCTTGTCCATATTGAGGCAATTCTTGTAACCCAGGCTGTACTTGAATTGAAACTCCTTGCCTTACACTTTCTGGACGAGCCTGACCTTGAGGAGGTTGCGGAATTTCTTGAACATTATATTGCGGTCTTTGTGGTCTTGTTGGTTCGTTGTATCTTTCTGGAGGTGGCTGTTGGGGACTTCGAAGACCTGGCAACTGCGGAGAGAACGGCTGTGGTGGTAACAAACTGAACGAAGGGGGATCTTGTGGAGTAAAAGGACCATTAAAGGGGGCTGATCCAAAACCGGGGAATCCATCAAAGAAAGAATTTTGAAATCCTGGATATCCTGGTTGTGAGGGTGCATTTGGTCTTTCGTCTCGACCCCTTTCGTTGTTAGGATCCGAACTTATTTGAGACCCAGATGGATGCTCAGGTTGCCTGTTTCTTGGAGGTTGTGCCTGATTTGACGGTCTGAATCCTTGTTGACTATCTGGTCTCTGTGAGCCAATAAATGGTCGGCTTTGAAATTGATCAAGTGGTGCAAAAGGAGAACCAAATGGTTCTTGAGGTCCAAAGAAGTAAGGTGGTGGTTGTGGTTCGTTATTGACGAGAGGTCGTGTTTGAAAGGGGAAATTGGGCAATTGGAGGGGACTCGCATTTTGAGGACTATATGGAGCAGGTCTCGAGTTTTGTGCCTGTACTGGTTGTGGTCTCCCATTTTGAGGAGGGCTTTGAGCCTGCCTTGACTCAGTATTTCCTCTTACTTGCTGTTGAGGATTCATCACAGCTCTGCCATCAGGTCTAAGATGCTGAGGATTATTGATTTGATCTGGAGCATAGTAATATACATTTTGCTGCTCCGAAACTTGTTGTCCTTGCTGGGAGTTTTGTGCGACAGGAGCAGGGGTCTTCTTTTTGCTCTTCTTCTTCCGGCGGGTCTCTATCGTTATAGGAACTACAGGAACATCTGCTGGAACCATGGCGGGGGCGAAAGGAAGCGAAATGGATTCCTACAAAAAATGAATGCATGTGTATTAGATTTACATCGAAAAAAGTTGAACAGAAAAGTTCATATGTTTACAATGTCCATTATCAGTTATTTATGATTTTATCTCTCTTAGAATGTCTGATTATTTATTATTCTTTTTAAAAAATGGGAGGAGGGGGTAAGACATAATTATAAAACATATTGCCAGAAATTCTACATTTTGTAACATTAAGGTAAATAATAGAAAATAGCACCTTTTGATAACATGTTTGTCTAACACACAAGCGTTAACTTTTCTTACTATCCATAAATAAAACAAATTGAAGTTCTTTTCGATATTTTTATCATTTTGATTTACATACACATATGCAGAGCACTTTATTAGAGAAATTAGCTTATTAGTTTATTGATCTCTGTTGGAAAAATTATTTTACAGTTTATATTATTATATATTTTGATGAGAGAGATATTAGAATATATTTTTTTTCTTCATGATATGTAATTTGCATGTAAGTTGTATAAATCAAAAAGTAAAAAATTTGTTCGGGGGGGGGGATCTTCAATTGATTTTTGAGAAGAGTACAAGGACCATAGAATGAAAAAAATTGTTAAAAATTAAGAATATTTAATGAGCTTGATTTGGGGTGAGGGAGTGTTTATAAACATCACACAAAAAAGCAACATGAGGGCTGTTGGCAACGGAATTCGTAGTTTTTAACCTTTATGAAATGACGAGGACAACACCTGAGCTGCACCCCTCTCCAAACTACCTCACCACTCCAACGGGATCTTGATTTGGAATTGAGTTTATTTTTTCTTTGTATTAAATTGAAAATTTTTCTGTTTTAATTTGAAATTTACATTTTTAATTTCTTATTTGAAATTTCAAAATTTTAATTTTTAAAGACAAGAAAACTTTTTGTGACTTTTTAAATGATATGTGAGCTTTCTGTTGTATATTGCACGTGAATTTTCTTTAAAAAAAAGGTCTGGCAGCGTTAACTTGATTGGCTATAAAGTCACAAAGAGTATATGAAAAATAGTTTTTCATCCCTGTCTTTTGCAAGGACTATCATGTTTAATTTTTGAATAAAAAGAACCTCTGATTAAAACATTCGTGAAATAATCATCGTTAAAAAAGTGATAAAATAATAAGTGACTTACATGGCGAGGGCTTTGTCCATTGCTAAGGCCACTAAGAGAATCAGCCATAGTGGTGTCTGGAACTTTAGCATAAACTATAGCATACGGCCGATGAATGGATTGCTGTTCAGGAACTGTCCTTTTTTTCCTTGGATGTTTCGCTGGAGTCTTCTTGTCAGATGCAAAGAACAATTTTTTGGACTTTCTTCGATACGAACTGTAATCATTGTCATCCGACTGCTTATCGTCGTTGTAAACTTCAACCAAAAACGGACTATCCTCGTCTATTCGCCTTTCGATACTGGGTGAAACATCCACCAAAGCATCTTTTTGTTCCAAACTCGATGGCAATTTGGATCTTCTACTGAAAGTCGACGGCCTTGGCCTTGGAGATGAATTGGAACCTGCATCGATATCCTGACGTGTTTCTATTTCCTTCAAGAAGCTATTGAAGACTTCGTAAATGCTGCTGACTTCATTGGGACTCAACAAGGATCTGCTTCTATCTTTCTTCTCGTTTTCAGAACTCAATGGTGTCGTTGACGGACTTATCTCAGACGAGAAGGCAGGTTCGGGAAGAACTTCTGGCAACTTGAATTCTGTTGCGCCATTAAAGGCCGACGCTGTAGTGTCTTTGGTTGGTTTGAAGAACAAATCCTCGGGAAGTGGTAAAAATAGTTCTGATCCATCGCAAGCTCTGGTTGCGATGTCCTTAAGGAAGCATATCCTGTGTTTTTGGTTATCCTTGCCACATGGAATGGTGACTCGAGTTCCATCTGTATGGCAGTAATGGAATACCTCACAATTAAATCTAGGATCGGCGTAGTATCCTGAGGCTCTTTTGTGGCAATGGAATTGTTGTTCTGATGATGGATCAGCATTAGAACTTAATGAAGGTGAATATTCGCCTTTTAACTGTAAAAGATACAACAAAAATTTTAAGAGATGGGGGATATTTTTACGAAAAGACAGTTTCAGATATCTTTAAATTTTAAAATAAACTTTTAGAACTATCTGTATGGTACATTGGTAACATTTTTAAATGAGATGAAATCTCAGATATACATTTTATTTCAAGTTTAAATCCTCTCACTCTTTAGGCTAAGATTGAATTTTACCATTGCTGTACCTCTTTTCACTATTTGTTATTTGCTCATAGAATTTTGTGTTTTGTCAAATTATTTGATGCTTATAAATACCATAATATCTCATTAGAAGGATGTACTGTCGAAATAAACTTAATCCAGTTAAATTGTTTGGTCAATGAGCTAAAACTTACGAGAAATTGAGATTATAATATCCTAAAAGAAGATAATATATTCCACTACCTATTCACTGAAACTGCAAAATGTTTTGTAAAAGTCCAATGGACTTATTATAGGTGCAATGGATATTCTGAGTAAAAAATGAGGAAAAAATTCAAAATTATGATCAAATAATTTAATAAAAGATGAAATATAACGCTTTTTTTATAAAAAAAAAGTTCATTTTAAATATTTTTTTATTTATATGAGTATGTAGCATAGTATTGTTGTTGTTAAGTTTAACTTTCCGATTCCTTCTTTTAAGAAAATAAAGTTTGTATTTACTTAAAGTATATGCAGTTACGCTTCTATAATTTATTGTTCCATTTGATTTGATGCCAATAACATCATGAATATTTATAATTAAAACTTAAGAGTTGATTAACAAAAATAGAATTTGTTTAATTGGGTATTTAAAACATGCTTCATAAAACTAAGCCTACTTTTAGAACATCTTATTCCCACAGAGCTTGAAATGGCAATGAAACAATAAAACGAAGAGCTCAAATTACGGTTACATCTTAGAGTAGACCAGTAAAAGTGCATTCACTGATCTGCAACGTATTATACGGGAATTTTAACAAACACTGTAACCCCTGAATCTGTTTCTTATCTTGTATTTAGTAATGCATGGGTGCGCGACTTCTGAATTCGAAAATAGAATGTTTTTTTCCTTGTAAGTTCTTTTAACAATGAGACTTCCGATCGAGTTCTAATGTGAGAGACAGTCGAAGTACTTTCTTTATTATATTAAATAAACCTAATCGGAGTTCAATGACTCCGGATAGGGAATGCCAACAGGAAAAAAAATGTTCAAAATTAGAATGAGCACGGGTGTTGCTCTAACTTCTGGTCATTTTTGATTTATTGGTGAAAATGTACCTTGATAATCGATGCAGATAGATTTCCAATTTCAATCGCGTTTCGATACTTTTCTCAAGGAAGAAATTTGGTTTTGATATTTGATTGTGATATCTCACAGCTTGAAAACAAGTAAAAATTGCTGGTACTGTACATTAAGAAAGAAAGGAAGTGAATTAAAATCTTTTCCCCCCTTTATTTTTAAAAGTAGAGTACACATATCTGGAAAATTTAGATGATTCCTTTCACTTGCATTGACCAAATGGAATTATAGTTACATGATTGATAATCTGAATTTCGTAGCGAGTTTTTTTAGTGCTGCCGTTCTTCTTTTAAAAAAATATATAATTATAAGTAATGATTTATAATCGGTCATACACATCAAGTATTTATTTATATGATTCAAATTTTATTGCGTGGGTGATGTTCTGAGAATGTTTGATCTTAAGCGAAAAGCGTTAGTGTGCAAAAAACAGTAAAAAATGCGTAACTACCGTAAAATCCGGCGTACGACGCGTACTTTGAACACAAAAAATAAGATCGAAATTTATGAGTGCGTGTTATACGCCGGGTATAAAAAGGACAGCTTCAAAAAGAAAGAAAGAAATGAACATTGAAAATTAGACTTCTATATAGATCGAAATACTGTTTCTTTAAAATAAATGACGCACCTTATGAACTTAAATGGTTGTATAGTTCTAGCAATACACTATTTTTTTCAAAAGCATGGGCTTATACATCGAATAAATGATTTCAAAGCATAATAGCTTTGTATTCATACATTGCAGACTTTTTCGTAAAAAAAGGGTGCGCGTTATACGGCGAATATACCTAAAAATTAACAAAACAGCTTAAAAGCATAGGTGAGCTTTATACGCCGGATTTTACGGTAATTTTTAATTTGAGTGTTCTGTGGACCGAAAATTTAATTCTAATTTGACGGAATGAAAACGAAACGGAAAACCACAACAAGCAATTATTTTGTAAACAAAAAGAGTGGGCAAAATGTTCTTTCAAGGATTGTTATGGAATTTTCCAAGGTTCATAGAGTTTTTGCAGAGTAACATTACTATGGCCTCGTTTAATATGGATAAAAGGCATAGTAATTTCTTCAGATACTGCAAACTAATTACAGTGTTAAGATAATAATTGTATAAAACGTTGAAACCCTTTTCGACACAATGCATATAATATAATTTTAAAAACTAGATGGTAAAGTTTATTCTAATATTCCATTAAACGAATCGGTGCCATGATGTTGACAGATTAGTAAGAACCGAAAATAAAATTATTATTCCAAAGTGGCCTTGATTCGGTACTAGTGATATACATCACCAATAAACGGATCGTCCTTGATACAATAATACATAAAAATAAAATAGTTATAAAGGTTACAGGATTAATTTAAACCTAATATCTTATAGTGAAACAAAGGTATTAGTAGAGAACGGAATGCATGAAGGCCATATATAGCGGCATTCCTCGCATTATCATTTCTCTATTCATCACATCATTAACTAACCATATTATTATGCATTTGAACAATGAATGAAAGAACCCATTCACATATATATGCGCCAAGAAGGTTTCACATTTAATAAAAATGAATATTGTAAAGCCGAGCGAGAGGGAAAACTGGCGCACAGAAACTGATTCACAAACGAGGCCACGGGACCTCATTTTCGCCAACGCCCCAAAGGTAAAAGATGCTCATTAAAATGGTTTTTAGCTTTCGGCAAGTTCGCACTCGCCAAAGAGGTACCGAACTCTTTTTAGAAGTTTCCGAGCCAAATAAAAAAAGGAGAGAAAATTAGAACAAGGTCAAAAAGATTCCTTCAAATTCAGATCGCACCTGAAATCTCAAGTATGCAGCAGCTCCAGTGTGTTTTGGGCTAGAAAATGCAAGTGGGTCGTCAGTCCATTACACCTGTAGCCCTGAACTTGGAAGCACACGAAATGGACCCTGATTTTTTTTTTTATATCACTTTTCCGATAAGGACCTAACTTTCTTGCTCGGGGTAGATGAGTTCCTTTTCATCGCTGTGTCATCGCCCAGTTGGGTGTTTTCAAAAGCAGACGATGGCAATTGATTTCGGAAGTTGAAGGAAGGCAGCTGATTATGCAACAGGATTTGGTAAAAAAAAATGGCTGCATAATTAGAAGAACGTGTCATTTGGAACAATTATGATTCGAAGCATAGATTTCAAAGTGAAACAAGGGCATTGAACAAATGCTTGATCTGTATGAATTTGGCATGTGTAATCTTTTAGTTTAAATTTCGATTACAATCGTGAGGTGGACGTAATACGCTCACTTTCACGCTTCTAATTTGTTCTAGTTTAATAATATTTAGAACATCAATGGAAATCAGCCATGCATTGAAATTATCAAGAAGATCTCTATAATGGGATGCATAACTTTAGGTCAAAAGAAGTTTAAAATGATGAATGGAGATTAAGACTCTATAGCTCTATTTTGTTACGCGTTTTTAATTTTTATTTTAACAAAACTAAATCTGTAAAAACTCGATTCAAGGTTTGATTTGGATGTTTAATATTAACATTCAATGGATTAAAATTTGCATATTCTAGTAATATCAGATAAATTTTATTTTTCTTGTGTTAATCTTTATGATTTATGATTAAAATAAGTATTATGGTTGCGAGCATCGATTTTTTTTATGAATGACAGAATATCTCCGCGTTTCAATCTAAATAAACATATCTATATCTTTATAATTTTAAATTTATGTTATTGAATTTTTTTATGTTTTGCTAGATATTTAAGTTGAATATTCTTAGCTAATACTGAATATGAAAACTTAAGAGTTTTAATTCTGAATATACAAAATTTTCCAATGCAGGAAAAAAAATGAATTATTCTTCCTATGTATATAAAATATATTTTTATAATTTTTATTTCATAAAACTATCCCTTTCGGGAGAAGTTTCCTTCCCCCGTAAAATTTATTACATTCAGAGTGTAGCATAATGCAATATATATTATTCAGTGGATGTAATAATTTAAACATGTAGGTTTTTAATAGAATTTTAAATTTAAATTTTACTAGAATTTTCCGATAACATACTTGGAATACACATGTAATTTTTTATTTACACAATTCTCCAGAAGTTTCTTATAAAAGTGATAAGAGAGTTTTAATCTGTTTTTTAATACAGTGTAAAAGGCTTGTGTCGTAAATTGTTCAGAGTTATTATTGTTTGGTTTTAAACTTTATTTGTAAAATATTCGTATAGACAAGAATATAGAGAGATTTAAGTACTCTAAATGAAATATCTTATTCTAAGACCCATTTACTCTTTCGATTGCTCATTTATAAAAATTACTATTTCTGAATATTGTACTAAATGGGTGAAATGTGAGCTATTTATAAAGCTTTGCAGCTATTCGTATATTTTCAGATAAGCAATTCAAAATAACATTTCGAATATACATTTCAATTCATCTTTCACTATTTTGTAATGTTTGTTATGCATATCATAGACAATATATTATACATTTACGCCTTTTGTATACTGTATGAATATAAATCTATTGTTGAACTTGTGGCCCACAAAGAATAATTAAAAAATAAAATTAGTTTAAAAAATAAATTTTCTAAGATATTTTTGTTTGAAATAAAAAATTTGTAAATAAAAATCCAACTAAAGGCTAAAAAAAAAAGAAAAAAGATGCCATTATTATATAAAACTAAATATGGCTTGTAGATAACTGTTAATATTCTATAATATGTGAAATACCACTCTTTTAAAGTTGACTAACAGTTCTAGAACAATTGTCATGACCCGTGAGAAAATCAAGAATTGTTTCAAAGTTTTTCTTTTGATTTGTAAATTTGATTTAATTGATTTCGAAAGCCTTCTCTTTTTGTGCATACATTATCTAGTAATACAAGAAATCGCTAGGTATAATAATCAAAACACTGATGATGTGCCCTTCTGAATCACTACGAAATCAACTAGTTTTATTCTCCCTGCAACACATGAAATTATGTCAACTTATTTCGATTCAAATTGTAGAGGACGATATGTGTGTAAGCTCTAACTCTATAATATGAAAGTTTGCAAATAAAGAAAGCGTAGAACTGGATTTGAAAGTCAAAAGCATCTTTTCTTTTGCATTTTGAGGAGAATCATATGTAGGAAATTTGCAACATGCGATAATTAATGCAACATGATTTAAAACTTTAATATATTTGACTAAAAATTCTTATATATTAAATTCTTGAGGTGTCATAGTCACATGATAAGTGCAATCACGCATTGCCCGCCAATCCATTCATGCGCTGCACTGTTGCCAATTTTTGCTTTATGCAAAAACTTTTTGTAAAATGTGTACATATTTTTTCAACGATAATAACGCGCGTAAACGAAATGTACTTGATTCAAAAGTACACGCATAATATAAAATATTCCCTTTTTTTAAAAAAATTTTGAAAAACTTTCTTAAGAGCCTTAATGCTTGAACATCTCGTGACGTTTGAGAAAAATAAAGGTAGCGTGATATTTATTAATATAAATATTTGTTTTATTTACGTCGCATTTATTAATTACAGTACATACATTGAAGTTATTAAAAGGATTGATTAGTTCGTTAGAGTTCAAAACCTGTTTTTTGTGAGGAAGGAGATTGCATTCTTCCTGTTCTAAGTTTTTCAGAGCACTTCTTTCTCAGCTCTCTTTAGGTTCTCGAGATGGTAGCGGTCGGCCTCTAAATACTCGAGTTACATCCGGCTCGGGGGCGGAGAAGGGGGTTCCTTGCGGTGTCAAAGGTTGCTGAGGCGATGATCAAAGACAAGAGCTCGCAATATTTTAAGGGTGCACTTGTACATAGGAACGCAGTTATCCTATCCATAAAAAGAAGACGACTTTTCAACTGTGGGGCGGGAAAACGTCACAATCTTTACTCAATCTGAATTTTACTACAACAGCAACAACCACAAGTCTAATGTCAGTTTTAAATTCGATGAAGATCACGTAAGTGCGTATCATGATCACGTATCATGTGACAGCCATGAATTTAGTTTATTACAGATTTTTTGAATGACTTATCAATTCAAATCCAATTTATTCCGAACAAAGGTTAATGCATACATTGTGTGTTTTTTAAAAAATAATAATAGTTATATAAAGATGGCATCACCCATGTACCACCTATTACAATAGCAATAGCCTTTGTTCCAAGATCTCAAACATAATCGAGCATTTAAACTTACTAACCAGACACTAAGTACGAATTCTCCCGAACAATAATCAGATAGTCAACGAAAGGGAACACTAGGTCTAGTTCTTCACTTCTCCGATCGGTTATCGACATTAACACACTTTTAACTTTTGTTTTCCTCGATCTCCCGCCTCGCGGGCTCGATAATTTATGCAAAAAACTTTTGTTTCGGAGGTTCTCATTTCCATTCATGATCAGTGAGTCACGACTGGGCGAACAACAATGGGAATTATGCAATTTGCATTTTTTTGGTCACAGAAGGCGTGAAAGAAAGCGTCAAAGCAGATTAGTTCTAAGGTTTTTATATAGCGAAAATCGTTTCGTTTAGCTTGAAGCGGATCTTTGAGGCATTATCTAAATTCTTTTGTGCTCGTTTTCGATATATATTGCCTCGGGTTTTGTTGAGTCAAATCTATTAATTATGAATAGAATAGAAATCGTGAATATCTGATTTGCTGAAAGATTATTATTATTTTTTTGTTTTTCACGTTTGATATCGTAAACAATTGTGTAAATAAATTTAGTATGATGACGCATTATTATATGAAGTTTATCCACTTTTTTTAAGCGATGTGTTATTTTAGTTGCTTATTCAGTCAATTCATGGAGTTAGGCACGGGGACTTTTCTAAACAAAAAGTGTTTTTTTAAATGAATTATTTTTCGACAACCTCTAACACTTTTCGTTATTACTCATTTATAATGATTTATCGAAATACATCATCATTGGAAAAATTTCAATAAATCATTTAATAATTATATTTATTTATATTTTTTATATTTTTTAAAAAATATCATATTATGGCAAATGAGAAACGTCATTTTTTTAAAAAAACAATCATCACTAAAAAGAAAAAAAAAACATTCCAAACCAGCTAAGATGTCGTCCGAATCACTTGACTGAACGACAGTAATAATAATAATAAATAAAATTGGGGAAAAGATCCTGGGAACGACCGGGTTATTCAGCTATATTTATTTGTTTGACTATATTATTATTATTTTTTTTTTTTGCTAAATTAATCTTTCTTTGTAGTTTCACAGTTTAATTAAAATTTGTTAAAATATAAATTAAATTTTTATCCTATAATTGTTTTTTATTCTTTCATTTTGAATGCTATATTTTTCAATTCCTCTGTGCAAAGAACGGGTATATACATAATAGTATAACTAAATAATTATAGACAACAATATATCTAACTTAATGAAGATCTGAAAGAAATACTTTTTCTTTGTTTTCTATTTTGAATATTTGTGGGTTTTTTTTATTACAGTAATATAATTGTATTCCTGGAACTAAACTAATTATTTTTCCTCTGTTACTATTTATAAATTATATCAATATTAATTCCTAATTAAAATTCCATATGCAAATGAGATTTATCTGAGTTATTTTATTCAGTAATAATTCGTAGCACATAAATTCCTTACAGAAATCTAATATTAAGTCCCATTTAAAGGTAGGTTTCTTAACAAAATCTGATTTTCCAATACATGCAATATACTTTTATCTCTGGTTTTCATTTGATTCGCCTGTGAATACTATTATTTTTTATGGGCTGCACATTGGCAATTACTCCTTTACAGACGTGGCAAGTCCCCAAATGTGAGAATCATTTCATGGTGGCTCTCGCTACGAAATTTTTGACGTTTGAATTAATTTAATTCAAGTTCTCGTCGGATGCTAAATATTGGCAAGAGTACCAGAGCCAAATTGATACTCAAGGGATTTTTTACATGCCACATAATTATATGACATGCGTGCCTACAATTTTCACATCTAGAAAATCTATCGATTCCAGCCGGGGTCGAACCCATAACCTTAGGTTTTCGAAGCGGGTATACTACCTCTAAAACCACCCAGCCCACAACCTGAATGCTAAAAATAAACTGAAACACACCTTTGTGAAAAAAAAAGCAATAAAAATTCAAACTATCTATTCATGATTCTGACATTAAAATGAAATTATTTCACAAACTATGATTTTTACCCGAGATATGTACCAAACAAAGATTATCTTAGATCTTTATGACTGCGCATTTGGATTCAAGTTGCCCATGTAATAAAGGTATTTGAACACAAGAAAAAAAATGAATAAATTATAAAATCAAATCTCTTTTCTAACTAACAAAAAGAGATTCTAGAATCCTTTACAGAAGGAAACCATGAAATATATCCAAACACATCTTTGCTTAAGTCAATTAAAACATATTTAAATTCCCGAAGAGCGTTTATAGCATTGAGACCCGTTGTTTAAAACCTATGCAAGAGGAATTCAGGATCTCATTAACTTAGTTTGTCGATCCAGACAGCGCGGAAGAAGCACGCTCTATTTAGTGAGATTAGTTTCAGATATGTGAGACATATTGTCTTGTCCACTTCAAAGGTGTTGAAAGGAAAAGGTCTCGCTACACTTAGCTCTTTGATTCGGCACAGGATAAAATAGATCTCTCAAATAATGCCAACACGTGTGCTTAAGAAAAAGTACAATTTAGAATCCAGATGATGTCTAGTTTGGCGTCTGTTTTTCATTCAGGAAAAATGTGCAATACGTACGTGTACGTAATTTTTTTTTGTTTTGGAAAATATTTAAAATTTTATGGTTGTAGTATAGCAATAACATGCATAGAATTTAAAGATTCAGATGCATACTTGAAAATGTAAGAAGGTAAAATTCGAAGATTATAGAACCGCGTAATTTTTTAAAGCTAAATGACTAAAAAACAGGGTATTTTTAGTTCTATTTACTAAAAATTGGTGAAGTATTGGTTACTGAAGATTTTTCTAAAATCATTTTCAGCACATATGTAAGAAATCAGTGCAAAAACAGATAACATATATAAAACTGAACGCTCAGTATACAAATCCAAAAGAAAAAAGTATACGAAACAACAGATCTGAAATCGAAAAATTTAAGAACTAAAATGCATTTTAGTCTTGAGTTTGGATTTTATTCTAATCTAAGCACACACATATCAGAATTAGAGAAGCAATAGATTCGTGAATATATATTTCTGTAAGCAAAAGCTCAAATTATTTTCTTAAATAATTATCCATAAAAAGCAATATTTGAAATAATTTATAATAGTAAAATTTTAAAGGTTTTTTTAATAAAAACGAAGGATTTTTTTAAAAAAACCACTGCATTCTTATTTGAAGGGAAGATTATTTTAAATGTTATTTCCTGAATATACATTTTTTTTTTCATTTCATATACAGCGAGATGGCTGGATTTTTTAAATTAAAAAAAAACACATTTTCGAACGTACTCGAAAATTTGCGATAATGTATTAACCCTTACAGACTATAAGGCAGCTAAGAGTAAATATTGGTATGTAATTGTTTATTTTAGTTTGTTTGGACGTAAAATAGATAAAAAAAATCATAAGAAAAACACGTAACATTGTGTAGTTTTCTTGAATTATCAGGCGGATAGAATAGAATTATTCCCACAGTATTACTTGTCATTATCAGGCCTTATTTTTCATTTGTTTAAATATTCTTTATTATTGCACAAAATTATTTACTGGATAACATGAAACATGTGCAAAACACAGTAGTACATTATTACACGACACACACACAGTAAACTAAAATAAGTAATGAGAATAGGAATACAGCCCGCGCGCGAATCTTTCATCATCGGCACATATTGAGATTTGACAGATTTTTCCTTTTTTTTCATTTCTTTTCAAAACGTACCCGTTTATATAATTGCGTTCTTCATACGTTCTATACCGACATTCTGTATAAAAAAATTCAGATAAGGTCATAATTAAATACGACTATCACCAATTATAAAATGGTCGAAAATGATTCTCTTAGTCGTGAAACAGGGTTAATATTTTATAAAGTATTTTGGAGCAATTAAAAAAAAAGGATATCATGAAATGCTTCTAGCACAGAATATATAATTACACATATCTAACATCGTGAGATCTAAACAAGTTGGAAAAACAAATCAAACTTCCTAAAACATGCCGCCGGTTTGCGTGTTGTGTAAATCAACCTCTTGATTTACATTTCAAAACGAACAAACGATTCACGCGCTAACTTGGCGATAGCAAAACAGAGGCTACAATGAAACAAATCACATAAAAACCAATCGCTCAGTGAAAATAAATTAACTAAGCGAGTTCGGAGAAAGAAAAGAATGGGTAAATGACTGTCCCCTATCTCATTTCATCATCCTCCGTGTATTTTCTGGAGCACAGATTAGCATCCTTCTTGCGGTAATTGATCCAGAAACAATGTAACAACTCTTGTAACTCTTGGGTAGAGGGCACGAATAGCTTAGTTCTGTTTGATATTTCCGACAGGAGAGGTGACAGGCCGCGAGGGAAAGCGAGATGAGGAAAGTTTTAATTGCTATTAGTCTTGATCGAAGTAATCCGATTACTCCATTACTTCCTTAACACAAACGAGGATCAGACGGTGGTAAGGACCGTGTCCGTGAAGGGAGGGGGAAAAACCCATTCAGACATATAATGAAATATGGTAATCAAGGTGGAACTTCAAAGGTATTTTTAGAAAGGTGTTAATTAATTGCCTGTTTGCTTTTGAAAAGTCAATCCCTTGAATTACTTTATTTGGAAATTGATATTATTCGTAGATGTATTTCAGGAAACAGGTGCTTGCGCTTGCTGTCTCGATGGTAGAACGGTTTTTGATTTTACTTTTTCAATCAAGGCCTGAATTTTCAAGTGAGGTTTCGAAGGTTTTAAATGTTATTTGGTATGGGACATGAAAATTGAGGACCTAAAGATGATCTTGTGTAGAAACTTACGATTTTACAGAATCAACTTCCAATTGTATTTTAATTTATAAATAATTTATTAAAAATAACGTTATGACTCTCAACTGGAATTAAAAATTTACTTAAGCATAAATGAATTAGCTGTATTTACTTTTATTTTGCATACTCTCACTATCATTTACAGGGAAGTAGCGAGAATTTTTTTTCATGTATGTGTGTATGTGGGGGCGGGGCTCTATCTTATACCTCAAAATTAATTTCAAATTTGATTTTTTACATTCAAGAAAGATGAAAAAGAATGTTTATATGGAGAACGGGAATTTTAATATTTATTTTTTCCCCGCAAAGTATAAGATAGTTAGATGTGCAGTTTTATTTTTATTGAAGTGGTCTGTTTAAAATTTCAGTATATAGCAATCTTTATTTCTCCCGCACTGTGCCGCTGCTTTAGTCAGATGTGACTGAAATAAATTATCCCAATCAGAGAGCCATAATAGCCATTTGAGATGAATTAATAGAAAGAGAGAATAATATATATTTTATAGTTTTTCTGTTCAGTCTCTAACTGTATTTGTAACTGTTTTTTGCCGCCAATGCTATCCTCCGGCTGAGCATCATCGCAAAGTTTTGATCATATTTTCCACGAGAGTTGTTGCAACTTCCTCCTTGACACAGCGAATTAATAGAACCGTGGCAAGATAAAATTTAAAAACACAGTACCAATCAACTAATCTTTGAATAACAGAACAAGCGTTCATGAACATTTTGCTAATCAACATTTTCTACATTAGACAGTAAAATTCCATGCAATGACTAAATAATTTAGAATTTTATGTACATTTTATAGAATATTTTCGAATATAGTCTTTATTATACAAATCAGTTAATATCTGGATATTTTTTAAAATTATAGGTTACTTAATGAAGTTTTAATTAGAAAATTATCCTCCTCCAAAGAAAAAAACATTTTGATTTGAAATACATATGCCAGTTTCATGCGGGAGGACAAGTATAGATTCACAAATACATGAATTCATAATTTTTTTGAACTTATCAAAGAAAGAGTTACGCGTTTTATAGTATTTTATTTTCAAAGCAATCCAGAATCAGGGCAAATAATACTGAAGTATCATTAAAATTAAACTTAAAACCAATCTTATAAATCCGATTGAATATCATGAAAGTTTTTAAGGCAATAATAATTAAAACGTGTGTTCTACTTTGCGTTGAAGTACATTTATTAATCAATGGTGAAATCATATATATAAAGTCTGTTGCAAGTCAACAATAATTAAATACACATCTTTATTTTAAAAAAAGGAATTTCGATACATAACATTATCCTAGAAATATCCGTGTTGCATAATAGAGCGAAGTTAATGAACACTAACTCGCTCACCCTAGAAATAGAACTATTAAATAACAAAGCATGAGATGTTTTCTTGCTTTTGTATAATTAATATCGCAATATGTTTTTTTATATATAAAACAGCCTTCTTTCAGCATTCTATTTAATAACGTTATTTCGTTAACGATAGTTGTTAGAAGCTTCTCTCTTCTAGGTAATTTCATTGAAAAAATATCACTTAGCTGAAGCTGATTAGAGCAACTACTTAGCATACTCGTCCTCATTTTATTGGTTCTTCGGTGATTATTGTAAAGGAAATGAGTGGTAATACAAAACACTATCGCATATCAAATGGAGGTTAAATATGACACGAAAACGTGCGGTATGCAGAGTGAAAAAAACAAGAAGAATTCTAGATAGTTGAATTGCATCATTTATTCATAATGATGTTTCATTATATCTGAATAATTATCATTTCACATGAAATTGATGGTAATCATTACGAAGACCAAAATGTGTATATATATGAATGGCTTTGAATAATGCGTCCTCAATCAACAGCCAATTAGAACATAAGACTTAATGGAAGTGGGAGGAAGGAGGTGGGGCAAAGAATATAGATTATAATAGTTCTTTTTTACTCTGCGTATGAGGTAATGATAGTTTGAGAAAGAAGTAATTACGGTTAAAAAATAAAATAGTTCGACATCACATATTTCTTGGTGTTTGAATAGATGACTGTTTTATTTTCCTTTACGAGAACTAAACACATTCGATTGTTAGATGAGGTTAGATTAGATTTTAACGAGTTATGCAATTTTTTTTCCAACATTGCTTTTTAAAATAAGAGCTAATAGCTTATAATAAAAGAAATAAATTCTTTTTTATTTCATCGAAAATCCAGGGCCTAAATGATCTAGAAATGTTGAACTGCCTTAGATTTTGAGAATATGTTATTATTTTTGTTCTTTTGTAAGAAAGAAACATCTAAATAATAATTCCTGCAGGGTTTTTAACATGCTAATTAGGGACATCTTAAGGCACTGTTCAACTAGGCCCAAACCCAAAGCCTCGATATCGTTGAGAACCTTGTCTCCTTCTCGACTCAGTCTGAGTGAGATAATGATCCGAATAATTTTAATTGACAAATGTTATTTCCGGACATTGTCTCAGAAAAATTGGGATTTTTGAGCTACATGCCTACTGGCAACAGTGCAAGACTGCGTCATTATATGATGACCATCGTCCATGTCCAGGCCTAGGCCTACCACGATACACCCCTATTACTTATTTTGTCGAAAGTCTGCTGTTGTCGAATAGGTTTGTTGCTAAGTAAGTGAGTTTGTGAGTTACGTACATTAATTTGTTTCGAGTTATCATTTGCACAAGTATCTCACACCGTACGTAAAATACTGTCTACTTTTGAGAATCACAGGTGAGATCTATTTCTACATCGAAAAACAACAAAACCTAATTATATAAGAATGAAAAGTTTTAAAGCAAAATGACATAATATCAAAAACAGTATTTAAAACATTATGTTTGGATAAAGAGCATTAGCATTTAGAGATTACTTAAGATAAATTCATTTAAGTTCATCCAAGATAAATGACATATCAAGTAAAAATGTCCTTTAAGTACTAAGTTTTGTTACATTAGCTCAGCCATAATTAAAGCTTTCACTCACATTTACTCACTTTCACATTTTGTAAGTCTTCCTTTCTTTCATATTTACCCTCTTTTGCATTCTGCCTATATTGAGGTCTGTTTCAGTATACTGCGTATTTAGAACAACTTAAATCGTTTTCCTCTGTTTTTAAGCCCAGCAATGATTGTGGTCATAAATTCTTATCTAATTTTTGAAATCGATAGCATACGAGAATCAACACTATTTGCGTGAACTACAAAACAGAGGTCCCGAAGAATAGATTCTCATCTTTCTAAGTCTGTGATCCAAATTCAGTACATCGGCACTAATAAGAAGAACAAAGCTGAATTTTCGCAAGCAATTTTTTTCCCTTCCGTTTTTTACGGTCACTTGGACCAATCTAGAACGCCTTTCTCTTCCAAAAACATTTTCTCTCTCTCGCACGCCACCTTAATATTACTTTTCTTGTTGTCTGAATAGAACCATTTACTCTGGAATCGTTTCGAGACTAAATATTATTACGTACACACACAATGGAGTATACTGCTTTTTAAGACTTCCATACAATTGCATTTAAGGTCTCGGAAGAGAAAAGTCAAAGTTGCGTAATGGTTAATTTCGAAATTTTTAAAAAGCAGTTTGAGGTCAACAGAAAGAAATAAGAATCGTAAAAAGAATATGATTCTTTTTTTTTCAGACTAATGCTTATTAGCAATATTTTTTTTTAACTTGGAATTTTATCTACATAACGTTAAAGCGGCTAAAAGACTCTTCGAAAGATTTTTAGAATGTTAAAATACATTCTTTTTTTTATCTGTGTGTGTGTGTGAATAGAAAATATGATATATATAACAACTATAAATGTAGCGAACTACCACTTGAGTTTGTTTGAGGGTTTACCGAAGGAAGAGCCCTTTTTAAGCAAACAATAATATTTATTTTATCTTTTCAAATAAATTTCAGTAATCTACGTGGAGCAAGCTAGATTTAAACTAATTTAAATGTTTGTAATAAAGAATTCCTGCTTATCAGTAACTGCAGATACTCGGCTGAATTCAATAACATCCACATCTAGTATGTTATGGAAAAATATAAGTTTGATAGCCTTTTTACAACTAATTTAATTTCAGGAATATATAAGTAGTTTATATCTATTTTTTGAAAAATTGCGTTAAAATACAATTAATAGTTGACTCCAGTGACAGTTCGTTGATAATATTCAGAAAATAAGTACGTGCGTACACTTTTGGTGGATATTGAAGAAATATTCTGTGTGATATGATACGGAAAACACAGTTGTATTACTCTAAGTTGAAGTTAGGCCAAATGATTAAAATATTATTTTATTAATATAATTTGGACTAATATAGATAATTTAACAACATGATTTTAATAAAATATATCTAGATTTAGTTCTTAAGAAAGTAAAATATTCAACGAGGATAAAGTAATCTAGTTTTTCTGATTAAGTTACAATTTTTATTTATTTACTTTACTTATTTTTTGTTATGAAACTAACAAGTTCTATAGTAAGTGATATATCAATAAAATATAATTTTTCCACACTAATGAATTTAACCATGACGGGAAATATTTATAAGCATTTAAGGCATCCTGTAAAGTAGCAAATGAAAGATTTCTTTCTCAAATCGTTATCACAAAAACTAGAATATTAAAAATACTTTTATGTAAATAATACAGTGATATAATTTTAATTACATTATCTATTTACTTATAAAAGAGAAGTTTTCTTTTTTGATACCTATGATCTATATCCAATTTTCTACGTCCATTTTCTTTATAGTATTTTAGCACGAATTAATAAGGCTTGTGACGACTCAGTCTGAAGATGAAATAAAAGTTTAAGTAATTAATTACATGAGTAATTTACTTTCGTATACTTAATTATGAAGATAGATTGTTCCTGCATGTAATATTTCTCAAACATCTTACAGCTTGACTGTTTTAGGAGCTGAAACATTTTATGTTTTCCGGTTGTTTGCTCTTAAATATTTAAAAAAAGCTATTCTTTTTCTTCTTTAAAAAAATACCAAGATTTCAAACCATACTTTCCAACATTTCAGCCTTGTATATAAAATGATCAATCCATTTACGTCTTTGTTCAACCTGTACACGTTTCCATGTTTAGGGAAATAATGGAAACATACAATGTTTTCATGACGAAAACCCTGTTTCAGTTCATTGCACTTCTGCAATGGATATAATTCCATGTAATGCACAGTAAAATTATGTAGGAGAGAGAGAGAGAGAAATCCCTTTTTATGTAAATGGTAGTGATAAATCCGCACATTTTTTTTTAATTTAAGGAAGGGACCTTCTTAATCTAAAGCAAACTTTTGGGAAAAGTTTCCTTTCAAAATAATTGAGCTGAGATTCTAATATGTAACAGACAGTTATTTTGATTACCTATAGAGAAATTTCATAGCAGAAGGAAGAAAAATCACTTTTTATGCCTTTGTTAAAATGTTAAAACATCCGGAGTATTAAGATAAAATCTGCAAAATAATGATTGGTGTGATGCGTAAGTGTCTCACATAAGGACAAACTGAAGTTTTGTTGTAAAAACTTGAATAAAAAGAAAATTATATCTTAATTAGAAAGTCATTTATCGATAAGATGAATACTAGAAGTCATGATGAGATGAGTTCACCCCTCCAGTTTAACGAATAACTTAGTAAAGATTATTATTGAACAAACATTTCAATTATTTTGCTTATTAAAGATCAATACTGCCATGAAATAGGAGGAAGTATTCTAATCTTCACTGTTCAAATAATGGAATGCATTCATAATATGTCATGGGACATAATGTTACTAAACTCTTACTCAGAAGTATATGTTACAATAAAAATGTTCACCATACAAAAAATGTCGCGCGCGCGTGTATAAATATTCTCTCAGCAATTTAAAACTGAATTATTCTCATCGAATATATATCACACAAAGCCTCAAATAATTCCACTAAGATATAATTCTTTTCATTTTTTTTTCATCATAACTACTCTAATCTGAGCCTATATTTGAAATAAAAATTCAAACAAACTGAACTCTATAGTAAATAAAGTACATGCACTAAATAAAAAAAAGAACTTAAAAAATTAAGTTCATAATTTCTTTAATTACACGTTTTTGCACCCGTGCCAAAAAGCCATTATTTTGCCATTAAAATGTGGCTTTGGTCATAGAATGCACGATATTCCACTTACCAATATTACCGAGATCGTTCCATTTTAGAATCTTTCGACTGATGTTAAAGGTCTATCAAACCTTCTATTAGTCCACATCGTTACATAAAACCTCAAAGAGACGAACAATTACACGGCCGGTTGGGCAGTAACTACATTACATCAACAGGCTTAATAACTACGCGAATTTACGCAATATCCTCGCTCATGCATTAAAAAAGCGATTGAATGAAAGAAGCGATGTTGAGTCTGTGAACCGACAATGCCATGTTGATAATAGTAAACTGTTCATAGAACGGAAGTTAGTAAAAAATCTACTATTTTTGTCTGTTTCAGTATAACATCTTTTAAATCGGGTGAATATTTTAAGTATATTGACTTAGAAGAAGTTATACTATGTACTTGATTTTCCAAGTCTATTAACTTTAAAATGGAATTCTTTAATTTGTTAAGAAAGTTGTTTAAAAAAGGATAACGAAAAATTACATATAGTTTTCAGGGTTGAATATTTTTTTGTAAAACTGAGGATACAATGATTAATTAAACTAAAAAAACTCAGTTACTTTAAAATTGGGGTTGCAACAGTGCTTCTCAAAGTTTCAATATTCGTGACCCAATATTCAATCATACTTTTCTCTCTCATCATCCCCCCCCCCCTCATACAATAACAATGTATTGAATTCAATGATACTATAACGTTAAATACTTTGACGCTAAAACTACGATACGACTTTAACCATTTAAGTGCAACCGGCGTATATAAACGTCTCGCTCAGTCCAAGCGTTAATTTCTCCGGACGTATAGATACGTCTTTCCTAAGTACGATCTTTTCTCTGCACTACTATCCATAACATTATTTCGAAGACTTTGGAATGCAATAAAAGGAACTTGATAATGTTTGCGAAGGATTTACTTATTTCAGAATTTTTTTCATTCTTTATTCCTTCCCCACCCCCCAATACATTACATACGAGTGCCTACGTAGAAAATGGTTGGCATTGGGAAGCGAATCGCGTTACGTTTAATCAGCAGTTAAGGGATTAAGTATAAAACGTACAAATTATAAAGATAAATATTCATTTTTGGATATAATTTTATATGTGACAATCCCATGGGGTCACTGGTAATTATTAAACTTGTTCTTAACTTAGTGTTGTTAAATTAATCATAAAATACATTGCGTAGCACTGATGCATTTATAAGTGCAATATATCAATGTAAATGTGTATTTTATTTTTTATTATGTTGTTTGCTTACTTTCAGTGAATTAAAAAGTTTTTAAAAATCTTTTGTTTTTGACTTTTCAATTTGCTCGCGCCCACCTCGTAGAGTTGTCCCATGCCCCACAGTTTGAGAAAAGCTGGGTTATAACGATTAATGATTACAATTAAAGATTTGGATACAATGTTTTATTGGTCTTTAGGTAAGATCCCTTGATAGATAGTAATTCTGTGATTATAATTGCTTCTGAAAATGGCGCTTGTGAAAGTTTGCTGAAATATTTTAATCTTTTAAAACTTTGAAACAATAATCAGTAATAAATTCTTCCCGATTTCTTTAAAACCCTTAAATGATTGAAATAATTATAAAGGTAATGAAGTTTAATACAAAACTCAATTTAAAGAATTTTCAGCTTTTTTTACTATAAATTTACTCTGAATATAATATTTTAAAATATTCATGATTAAAATTGTCACAGATTTATAAAATAATTTCATGAGAAAAAAAGTATAGCAGATGAATCATTCTTTAATTTCAAAAAACTCTTACACTGATAATCTGAAAATAAAATTTGTATTAAGTTCAATTTAAATTTAAGTTAAAAAAATTACAAATGAAGAAACTTCTTGCTCCTTCAAAAAAAAAATTTCCAACTATTTAAATACTACCATAATTTTTTAAAAAATTTTTTTAATTAAAATCATAAAAGATAAACAGAAGACGTTAACCAATGTAAAATGTACAAGTTTAAATGTAAAAGAAATTTCAAAAAATGCTTTTCGGAGCAATGGAATAAGCATAGAAGTAATTATCATTAGTTTGAAGGGATTAAATACATCTCTATAAAGTAATTTTTTTTTACTTTTTCAAAAAAATATTTTATTTTGACATCGGGGTAAAAATTACATAAACCTATCCTTTTATACATTTTCAACAAGTGTTCTTTTTAAAAACCTCTATTCTAAGAATATTTGCATGTACTTTTTCAAATATACACATACATGTCATTGACGTAAAATCTTTTTATCCCCATCGAGCGTGAAATTAAATTTGTTTTAAATTTTATAAATAAAAGAATGGCAACTTTTTTTAGAAGCAACAATTTCTTCTTCTCATTCATTACCTTCGTGAAACTATTAAATAATAATAATAAAAATTCGCGCTAAAAGCAAATCCACCTGCATCATTACGAAGCGACCACTTTTCCTTGTTGACAGTTCAGGCTGGAATTTACAAGACAAAAAAGAACACTTTATCGAGAGATTTCTAGAAAAAAAGTGAAACTTCCTACTGAAAATGCAGCCATGTGTGGCATTCAATGTCTTTCGTTTTCAGACCATTTGTGGGTGACTTTATTTTGTGAATCGACCAGAACAATGGATTGGGGAATGTACTTAGCAGTTTCGCTTTTGGTTTCAAAACTTGACATGTTTTTCCGCAAGGCCACTTTTGACAACTCGAGGCGTATGCATACTATTGACTTTGTTGATTTCTTTTCTGTATATTCAAAAACAAAGTTCTTACGGATTCGATGCTGACATGGTGGTAAACGGTGAATTACTATCTGACCTAGTTTTGAAAGACTTACTGTCAGTTGGCTTATTATAAAATTAAATGGTTGATCTCAAATTCTTATTAAAAAGGTCTCAAAAGAAATTCCATAAGAAAATCGTTTGCAGTTTTTGTTTCATTCTTCATTCGTTTCATGTATACTTCCGAATCTTCTGGCAACAGTTGCACCAGACAATTTCATGGAATGATTTCAATATGAAGGAATATTTTCTATAGTTCCTATATTGCAACGAGTTTTTTTGTTGTTGAGTTTCTATATGCTTTGTGACTCTTTTCTAGTATCCTGATAAACATTCTTTTTTTTTGTATAGTTTTTTATTTATATAGTAGCTTTTTAATATTCCTTTCAAAAAAGTGATTAAAGTTTCTGAAAATACTTGCTTATTTCGCTGACGAGTGAAACATAAAGGGAATTAATTTATTTTTAATAATATTCAAATTTAGCTAAATGCATTCTTAAATTCTTCCATAGAAGCGTGCTTCTCGGTATTTTTCGGCATTTTTATGCGATAGTTAACAATTCTAAATTAATAGATCACAAATGTTCCTAAGTAAAAATTAACTTTTATTTGTATTTGGCAAATGGATTATTTAAAAATGGCTTCTGCATCAATTTTAATGAGTTATTTTTGGAATAAATTTTTAAAAATGCATGCTTTTTTTTGTTTGGATGGCAAAATTTAGAACTAATTTAACTGTGAGACATTTTTCTATTTTACAAAACATTTCTTTGACTGAAATTCACTGCTTAGAAATTTTCATAATATAAGACAAATTAAATGAAAACTTCATTCTTATCGCTGATGCTATACAAAAATAAGAACAAAAAAAATGTTAAACAAATACTTTACAGAAAAAATTTGAATATTGTAATTATTTTTCAATAAAAACAAATACATCATTGAAAGTAAGCAGGGCAACCAACAAATGTGAAACCACAAAAAAAAAAAAAAAAAAAAGTCTATCTCATACAATGGCTTTTTATAAGGTTGATCAACTCTGTTGCTTTTATTTACTCACCAAATACAAATCTTAACAATGATTCATCTTTCATTTTCATAAATTTATTCAATGATTGTAGGAAGTGTTTAAAGACTACAATAAAACGAAGGAAATATTACATTTCAATAGCTTCGGTGGACCAAAGTGTGTCACTGTTGGTCACTTAATAACAGACACCGATGTCACTGTTTTCATAATGTGATGACTATTAGTGTTCCAGAATTCAGTAATAAAAACACCATTTGCTTTTCAAACATAATTTAATATATGATGAATGCCTTTTCCTAATCATGAACCAAGCGCACTTTTTAAAGCGAAAATAGAGAAAGCTAATTTTTCACACACATTTTGGACAATCGTGAGTTATGACAATAAGGAAATGGTAATATACTAGTTATATTTAAATTGCCGCCCCCAAAATAATCAATTTAGAATGTTGATGGAAGTATGTATAGTTTAAAATTAACACGCTTCGCTAGATTTGAATGGAATACTAGTGGACAGTGGCAACGACTTTGAATTGAATTTTTTAAACTATTACTGTGAGAAACAGCCTACTTTTTTCAATCTATGGAAGTTAATTTACGTAATTCAATTTTGAATCGTTTTGTGAAAATGAAAGACCCGGAAAAGTATTAAAGAATTGTGCTGTCCTAAATGTGATGGATTTTTTTGTAAGAAAAATGAAATCTATTAGTAAAATTTTGTTATTTTCTTTTCTACATTATTTTGAAAATATTTTTTTTAAGGAATACAAGATATTTTTCAGGTTAGAGTTAGTTTAAAAAAATCTGTTCAAAGCTTTAAGAATATTATTACATTGAGATGGAAAGATAAGAAATCGAAAATTAATTATATCTACGTCAATATAATTTTAGACTTACGATATTCGAAGGACAAACTCTTAGTAAGTTTAACAAACGTAATTATAAGTTAAATGAAATTTAATCTAGAAAAAGAGTTCTCTAAAAATAAAAATAAGAATTTAAAAATGAATATAAAAAGACATACCACATGAGATTTTTCTACAGCGACCACGGATCCGAAGCGCTGAAAGCCTGTTGAAGGAAAAATCAGCATTTTGTCAAAATGGTTCATAATATAAGTAATATATAAATAATAATTTGATTCAAGAATGTATTTTACAGAATATTTTCCAAGAGAGAATCTAGGGGAAATGATGCAAATCGAAGGTATGATGTTAAAATACCTTTTGGCGAATTAAATTTATACATTGAAACAGATCTAGAATTAAATTAGAATAATTAATAATGTTTTCATGTATACTTTATTTTATTAAGAAGTAGATCGCAATGTCATGCTACAAACTCCCAGATAAAATTTAAACAGTAGAATTATTTTTTCCACCAAATTAATCTTTAAGGGGATCTGTCACCTCCATATGAGCTCATGTTAAATTGCGTAAGTTTATGCATCTTTTTCTCAGAAAACTACTTACTCCTCATGAGAATAAATTTTTACTGTAGGTTATGTGTACTATCGACAAAACTTTAACGAAGGGTTTTGTCTTTTTGTTAAAAATTAAAGTAATTATGATTTTTAAAATTAATGTCCAATTTTTTCCTTGAAATTTAGTTTAAAAAGGCCTTATATAGAAAAGGTTTCCAGATATATCTTATTCCCTCCATTAAAATGTGTAAACATGTTAAAAGTATGCTCACTAAAAATTTGAGAATTATGTAATAAGTACTTTTTGAGAAAAATGTACATAAAGTGAAAAATATTACATTTTGAGAAAACAGGCTTTAAAGTAAAAATTTGTTATTTGTTGAGCATTTACTTTTTTAGTTCTTTACAGAAGCACATGAAGAATTTTCTTTACCCTCTACGCGTACAAAAGGCTCTTTTAATTTTTTTGTCATTATTTTTAACAATTTTGCCTTTTTTGGGGGGGGGGGGATCTCAAGTTGCTTTCGTTCGGCTACACGAATCCTACGTGCATCTAATTTTTGGAAGCATGACACACATTTATAGCTTGATTCAATATCATAATGCTTTAAGATAATTAATTTTGCTAGATGATTCACTTGAACTGTACAATAGCCATATTTATGCCTAATTTTAGAGTTTCTAATTTTACAAAAGTTGATCTTGGAATCACTGACTATATTGTGTTATTAACACTATATCGTGCACTCATACGTTTTTGGATAAACCCAATGCACTCTAATTTTTCCGCCTTAACGTCATATGGATTCGCACTCATCAGAAACTTATGCAAGGAGAAACACAGGTGCTCCGAGCAGAGCTCATTTGATGCGCGTCAAGGAGTAGCTTAATTTAAAAAATAAATAAAAATACTTATAAATATCGTATTTCCTCATACCATATGTCATTTTAAACAGAAATATTTGAACTTTTAGAAAATATAAAGAAAGTGAAAATCGATAATTTTTCAAAAATTCATGTGCCGGACCTTTTTAATAAGTTTCAGATACAGTTATCAGTTACAGATTTTAGCAAACTATTTATGGATTCAAATAAATTTGTATTCAGATTACAAAATTATAACTACCAAACGACTTATAAAAAGTATGAAAATAATATGTGTAAAAAGATATTTTAGCTCATGAAATAAGAATATAAGAAACTGAAAGAAAGCAATGAAAGAAATTAAAATGTAAGCTGATTATAAACTGTTATTAGCCATTTAAAAGAGACTTTTTGACGTTTTTCTTCTTCCTTTCGTGTTGGTTGTAACATATGATAAAATATTATTCGAACGGTTTTAGTCAGAGGTGAATTACAAACAGCACATGCTCTTCTACACAGAAACGCAAAATGTACTGATCATTATTTTTACAAAATTAAACGTTTCACGTTAGACTTGTAATATACTAAGTAGTAATATACTTTTAAGCCTTCATAAAAGCCCATAAAATTGTTCCTTTAAGTTAAAATATATGTTTTTTTAACTAAGAATAACGTTTAAAAGTCATAATCTTTGACATAAATAATTTTTAGTAATAAAAAAATTACAGCTTTGTTACAAATAGTTGCTGTATGTCATACAAAGTCGTTACGAATGGTTAACAAAATTTTAAAACCTTTTTTTTTCTGCCACTAAAATTAAATAATTCATGCGCGTCATTAAGATGAAGAATGTGTAAGTTTTACTTCGTGTCCAATAGGTTGGTCAAGCCGTGGTGGCCCAGTGGTCTAGGCATCGGATCATGGCTAGCGTGTCATGAGTTCGATCCTAGTACCACTAAAGATCCGCCGTGTAGGGGTGCGATGCACGTTAAATCTGTCGAGAGCTCAAACGTCCTCCCGTTGGTGTGGTAGTTAGGAGAGGGGGGTGCCATCTCAGGTGTCGTCCGCGTCACTTGACCATGGTTCAAAATTACGCGGACCGTCGCCAAAAGCCCTCGTGTTGCTAATCAGTGCGACGTTAATGTTCTCTCACTCACCCAATAGGTTGGTCTTAAATTCTGTCTAGTTGAAACACTGACTTTTTTTACTGGCAGCAATAGGAGACGAGTTATAGAAAACAAATTATTCTTTTATGAATGTCAAAAGAATGATATTATAGGGCTGAGTTGTTTACTTCATGAATTAAGCGAATACACACAAGCATTCATCAAGTTTTCTTGTTTGATTAAATTTGAAATAACTTTATTACTTTTTTATCGATTTCTTTGATTTGGAAATAATTTAGTGGAACATGAAAAAATGTTTGAAACTCACGTAAGAAATTATATATTTTTTTCTCATTAAAAATGATTTATTAATGTCTTCTGTCCACAGAAGCAATAACTTAAAATAAATTTGAATTGAGTTAAAAATAATATACCTCAGTGAGTGAGAATTATATTAAAGCAGCATTATAAAACTGCACGAGGGCTACATAATATACCTCAGATTCAACAGTTAAAATTAATAAAACTAATTCATTTCAGTTCATAAAAATTATTGTGGAATAGTTTTTAAAGTTTTGATCAAACAAGAAAGAAAAAAAAGGGCGAAACATTTTTAGTTTTCATATTGTAACTACATAAAAAAACATTTTAAAAAATGATAAGAGACAAAAGAAAATTAGTCACAGAATGATTAATAAATACGTTCCAATGTTCAACAGAAAATCCAAGGTTTTAGTGAACTATTTAGTGAAGAATGTTTTGAAAAATGTAAAAATTTAATTCCTACAAACAAAACTTCACACGTTGAGACGTATACTGTAAAAAAGAAAAACAATACTTTAACAGCTTTTTTTTTTAATTGAGAATCTTTTGCATCTCTAAACGCAACTAAACTTTGTTTCAGCTTCACGCAATTTGTGAACATAAACTGCAGAAGAGCCTCAATTCCTTGCGTGATCCTTTCCTTAGTGCTCCACTGTCACGCGAGATACAAACGCACAGCATTGTCCAAAAAATATCATTATCTTCGGATCTCATTCCAATACACCATTTGACTGACTTTGCTTGATATTTGAAATGTGTCATGGACTTTTCAGACTTTTCACATACCTTGTGTACGCAAAATATGCCAAACATTTTTACTAGCCTTTCTTTCTTTCATTTTTGCAATAAAAACGGCAATTTCACAAATAATACACAGCTGAAACAGAACGGGCGCTATTACCCGAAATGTATAAGTTTGAAATCGACTGTTTCTGGTATAAACAGTTGATAACAATTAGGTTTTCTCGTAGATCTTAAACTGCAGAAAAAACACCGAAGATATGTGACACAAAGTCATTTATATTAAAGAAATATTTGAAAGAGGTGCATTTGGGTATTCAGCATTGTGAACGAATGATTGTTACACCTTTTAGAAGTTCTTGAGATAGTAGTGATCTCATCGGCACCCACAGAGATTCGCACAACAAGCTCTACTAAGTACAGATGTTTTATTTCTCATCCTCTATTCATTATATTTAATATGACTTAATAGTAAAAAAACTAGTTAAATTCGGAGTTCAAGAGAGCATAGAGGTCAAAGTACATGCCTCTTACTGGATATACATCATGTTTAAAAACTGTGTAATAATTGTCCCAGAAACTTTCAGCTTCGCTTCAGCTAATAATTATTTACGCCATTTAAAAATAAGATCATTTGTGATTTGCATTTTTTTGGAACTAAAAACAGATTGCAATTTTAATTCGAAGGCAAATATTGTTCGTATATTTTTGAGAACTACAACCTTTTTTTTTCATTGGAAGATTCCAAGAACTTTGTTCTAAATTTTTATTAGATTCAGAAACCTTACGATACCTTATATTTTTTCTCAAATATTTCTGATATTAAAATATATTCCCTAGTTTCCTGAATTGATTAATTGTTTGGTTTTGTTTTAGCAAGAAAGGTAATTATCCCAATTTTTAATGACTGAGATTAACAATAAAAAAAAGTAGCTCTAAGTATTATTTTTGTGAATGTTAATATTTTACATTTGACTAAATATTTTGCAACATAGCGCCATTCCAGAAACGTGATAGTTTCATTTAACTTCCATTGAAGTAATGCAAAATAAATAAACAATTCAATTAAGGCATTTTTAATAAAAAAGATGTCGGACGCTGTTAAATGTTTCAATTTAAAATGTATTATTTGGTATACATAAAGGCAAATTTCATGAAAAAGTATTATTTTTATAATTCAGAAAAATAGTTGACTTCGCATAAAAAAGCAAATTGTATCAATGTTAGTTATGTCCTCTATGTATCAGGAAAAGGTTAAAATATCAACTTACCCAGACAGAGGGCGCTAAATACGACTAGTTTCAACATCTTGCACTTGATGCTCGTTTTCTTTCACACTTCTGAAAGTTTCACATAGCTTTCATCTGACACTTTGGGTCGACATAACTGCAATGGGAAATAAATTACATTAAAAACTTTAAAATAAAAGAATTTTTAAATACAAAACTAGAAACAAAATTATGTGTCATATATTTTTTTTATAAAATTAAAAAATACAACGAAAATCAACGTTTTCACACGTTTTATGATTATTTTTTCATATTTTTAAAAAGATTGAATAATTTAATTTTGTTTTATTTTAGAAACACATTTAAATCAAAAAATAAATTTGAACCTCCAAATTTTTCCGATTAATAACAATTTTTTTTTATCATCATTAAAATCCACAGCCATTAATGAATTTTTTTCTGGGAAAAATAATTAAAGTCGTTAAAATTATTACTCTTTTATAAATAATTAGGATCGTTGCAAAAGCGTTGATAATGAAATTCTTTTGTTTTTGATTTTTGCCATATTTTGAGACACATACACAATCTCCAGATTATATTATTAGATATGATTACGACTGATGATATAAATACTTACGAAATAAGTCAGGTACGACGTTTCTCAAACTAATATTTTAAAACCAAACAAAACCAACAAATTTAAAATAAAAATAAACGATACATATTTGTAAACACTCATATTCCAATTTCGCCAAACGATGCAATATTTCGCCTATAAGATATTCCTATAATACATTTTGATGGGTGAAAGTTTAGCTGGGATTACGCTAACTTTTATGAACGATCGTATTCTATTCATGTGTCGCCAAACAATTATATATAAAATACATATTTAACAACAAAATCTGTACACAAATCCTGATATTGCCGCCCATCCGGTATAGTGGTCAGTGAAGCTGACTGCGGTGCCGCAGGGACTGGATTCGAATCCCGGAGAAGGCATGGATGTTTGTGTTGTAATCCTTTCTCTTCTGTCTGTGTTGTTTACCCCCGTGTTATACGTTCGGTGGTGCACGGGGTTTATAAATGTTTAAAAAAAATTTTTTAAAATCCTGATATTGTTTTTTACAAAACCAGTTGGTAAAGAGATTTAAAACCAAACCAATGTTATATATATATATATATATATAATACATTTGTTTTTGGAAATTCTTTTCTTATTTTAAATTTTGTTTTCTTCCACTTTTACGTTATATTTATTTCCTCAGCGAATATCCAGTTAATAAAAAAAAACAGTGTTTTGGATGCACTGTAGTAGTATTCTCAATGAACGAGTTTATTTTAAATATCTATGAAAAATAATTTTCAACAAGCTTTTCGACGAACTAAGGAACTATCTAGACATTGAGAACTTGTAAGTCTTAACACTTTTTTTCCTGGTTCGATGTATATATTTTAAGAGATATTTAATATAGATATAAGAAATATATATTAGTTTATTGGATTTCATAATTATCAAATCAGTAATCGAAAAATAGTGTTAACAGAGATCAAGTTCCAATGAAAATTCTCTTTTAATCATTACTCCATTTACATGGATTCATTTTAAAGTGTCTGATCTTCCAGAAACCCATCACAACTTTGATAAATCACATAAAAACACAAATCCAACTATTCCATAATGTAGTTCCTTTCATATCAGGAAAACTTACATGAAGTTATGTAATAAGCATTTCTACAATGCGGTAAAAAATTTGTGAGATCAATAAATAAGTCTCAACAAGTAGTATATTTTTATTTCATTCACTGTTCTACTCACACATTGTTTTTTTTTAATAAATTATTCTTATAAATGGTGGGAATGCTGTATTTTACAAATATTTATTTCATAAGATTTATAAAAGTTTTTGACTATGTTTAAAAGGAAAATATCCTGCGTTCTTAATAATCTAAAAGTCTAAGCCATGCAGAATATAATTATTTTCACACTCTATATGTGCTTTAAAGCCTGCATTATCATGACGATAATATTTATTTATAATCATCCAAGCATTTAGTTATTGAAGTGCAAATATCTATCGAAATGTTTCGAGGTTTAATATGATATTTTTCATGGCTCGGTTGACCACACTTGGTGCAAATAAAAGGAACATTTACATTTATTTATATTCATAACTTTTGGATAAACAAATGCATCACCAGTTCTTTTCTTTCATGAGCCACTTCGATTTTTCCTAAATCCGGTTATAGGGTATTATTTTGTTTGTTTGTTTATGTGTATAAACTATACAAAAAAGGAAGAAGGTGAATCTATTTTTTTTTTGCAGTGCTTATTGTTATTTTTTAAATTTGAATCTATTAGCCTTTATTTATTTTCAATGGGCTACATTCCTATGACGTCACAGTCACATGATAAATGCAATTAGTTCATAAATTCATGTGACGTCATAGTCGCGGGACAGATTCGTTGTGTTTCTAGCCAATCGGTTCTATCGTCTCATTGTTGTCAGCGTTTGAATTTTGCAGAAATTTTCTTTTTAAAGTATGCATTTATGTTAATAACAACACACATAGACAGAAAAAAAAACATTTGATTTAAAAGTTTAAATTTATAAATTTAAAAAAAACTTCTAGAAAAATTAACAAATTTACTTTTGTGTTTCAAATTTGATAACAGTTACGGGGTTATAAAAACATAATAATAAGGTTTTCGTTCTCGAAACGGGAAAAGTACAAGATATAAATAGCTAAAACAATGTCCACCTGAAAACTAAAAACTGCTAGCTGATAGGGATTTCTGATATGATAATTGTACCTTCTTTACAAATGACGTTAAAATTTACTACCAAGTCACAAATTTTCCATATTTTCTTAATGAGAAAACATTGTTCCATGTTATCATTGTGGTCATGTTGACCAAGTGGTCGTAGTCTTGGATTCATGGTCAGCTTTGTTTAATTCAAGTTGTGGGTTTGAAACCTGGTAATAATGAAGCTCTTGATAATTGTTGAAGCCACAAAACAATTAAAATGAGATAAAATTCCAAAAATAAATAAACTATTGCAATTTTTTCTTAACACGTATTACTACAATTAAATTTTCTCTAATTAAACTGAAGAAAATAATATCAAAATATAAATACGAATAAAAATAAATAAGAAATATAATTCTATAAATCAAAGCTGACTTCCATTTTTGCTCGCTCTGAAAAAAAGTCGTTTGCACATTCGTCAGTGACTCAGAATTAGAATAATTAATAGCAAATACAAATCTCAATTCTTTTTTTATGAATGTAATAAATATTAACTTTCTCAGAAAAACAAATTTAAACTTTTATGCTATTCAAATTATTCTAAACACCAATCAGAGACGAATTAAAAATTTGTACCAGTTACTAACGAGAGAGGTGGGAGGGAGTTAGTAATTATCATGACTAATGTCGACACAATTGAATAAAATGACGCAAAGGAGAGTTTGGAATGATAAAAATTATTACTAATCACTTCATAGCAACACACAAGCAACTGCGCACTGTTATTAAAACTTTTTTACTTTGATATCAGCATTCTATAAATCTCAAAAATATGTTTCTAATTGATTTCATTGAGCACAGAGCAAATCACAGCTGTGGACCTGATCATGATTAATTACTGTAGAACTTTCTCAGATGAAGTAAAAATGAATCGAAGCTTTCGATAAACAACTAATCACTACACAGCCTCGGAATATGGGTCATCGCTCTTTGCAATTAATGTGTCTGTTTGTAACCTAAATATTGCAGGAATGGTTTTTTTAACTCTGGAATTAATAAAAAAAAGGGGGGGACACACACGCACACGATAAGATGAATGATATTCTATGACCCTGAAATGTACTTTCTGGTCATTTTAACTCAGAGAAACTAGAATAATATTAATGAACGTTAATTTCTCTCTCTCCGATTAATTTCAACATCTTTTTAGAAATGACACCATCATTACGCAATTAATGTGAAAACGAATAATATTAGAGATGATGTGAATATATTACAATACATCGCTGATGGCAGTAATGTGTTTAAGCTTAATCAATCGGGTTCATGAACTGATGGTGGCTAAGGTCCTACTCACTTTATTTTAATCAATACAATTACGCATCAATATAATAAAAATAATAAACAACATTTAGGTACATCGAAATTTGATCAAGTTCTTACACATTAAGGCTAGAAGAAAAGATTGAAACACACCAAATTATACTTAACAAAAATGATTTAGAATAACGGAAATTACGATCAGATGACGAAGTCGGCAAGTGAACTGTCAGCCTTCTTTACTTTGTAACTGACAATTTAAGCCCTACACATTATTAAAAAAATACTTCAATCAAGTAAAAACATCTAAATTATATAACTTGATTTTCTTTTAAATTTAAAATTTTTAAATAAATACTTCATTGTTAGAGTATATTTTTTAAATTAAGCTCACTACTGGTAAAAGCAGGTGTGAATCAGAACAAAAACGAAATAAAAACGTTATTTGTAGCTGAGATTAACTAAACAATTGGTCTGTAGCTAAAATGTGAATCCTCTTGGTAGCTAATATATATAACATTTAAGCCCTAACATTATAAAAATATATTTTCCAACATAATAGTACTTTCCATAGCAAACAATTTAAACGAAGTGTTAAGTTTAAAAAACAGACATGTGTTCTGAAACTAAGCAAGTAAAATAAAATTACCTTTAATATCGATTTATTTTGCTTTAATATCATTGTATTATGTGCTAATATTACAAATAAGATTTGAATAAATATAACATTTCAGACCTAAAAATGATTTATACGCCTTCTGATTTGTATCTTTGCTTTCTAATAAATATAAGGCAAGAGCAGTATAAAATTATGGTTCTTAAAAAGCTTTTATTTAACTTACAATGTATGTATGTATGTATGTATGTATGTATTATGTAATTTGTTCGGGTGGAATCTTGCAACTCAATTTTGAAGCTGATATCTTCCTCCCATTGAGCTGAAATTTTGTATACACGTTTAGTTTGGATGACAATGCATGTTTTGACCATTTATATTCGATATTGCAATTAATTAAAAAGATATTAATTAAAAACGTTAAACTAGTTTTGGGCGCCAACTTGGATATATCTGCATTGTTGTAATAATTTTATTGTTACAACAATGACAAAAGTTGGCGTCGAAAATCGGTTTTCAGCCAAACTGGAATTTCATAACGTTGCGCTATTGACAGTATTAATTAACTTTGTCTAAAAATAATTACATTTCTACAACGTAAAACAATCTAATTTCTACAACGTATGCAATTTTTTTACAAATTTCTATCTATTTCCTTGGATTTAAATTCAAAACAAAAAAGTAGAGCTATTTTTCAAGTAGATTGGTACATTGTATACCTTTCTCAACGCTGCCAAGTTAAACTGAGATGGAGTATTGAAGAAATTCTTTAAATAATTTATCTAACTTTAATCTATGAAACTCAGACAAAAAATAATTACAGAATCGGAAAGATCATTTTTTTAATGTATCTTACCCATCAAAAAGGAATCCGCTAGGAAAACAATAAGAGAAAAATATTATCTAGAAATGCAATATATTTTCGATTAAAAAAAATAATTTTACAATAAAATGAAGTAATTTTTTAAAGAAATTTTCTAATTTTAAGCCTACGAGTAATTTAAATATACCTCATTTTATCACCAGTAATCTAAACACACACTACGACATGTGTCCTTAAATTTAATTACAAATAGAATCTGTTAATTTTATTTGAATTTAATTATTGATTTTTTCAAAATCAAGTTTCTAAAGATGATCTGAGCAATTAAAAAAAATAGATTCTTACGTAGAAGATATTCAATGTCCAGCAAAAATTATCATTATTTGATAAAACTTTCTTTTTTGATTACAAAATGCGTTTTTAGTCTTAAGCATTTTATTGATTAATACAAATATTTAAACGCCTTTTGAAGTTTTTAATAAACAATTCAAATTTTCTTCTAATATGTTAGAGAAATACATCCCTTATCTTCAAAATATTTCAAATAAATAATATATTCTTTAAGTTTTTCAAAAATAGTCAAAATTTTAATTAAACATTTAATAACTTTGTCATTTATGAAGATAATCTCACTAAACCTTTTTTTTTCGTGTGTAGAACAATGTTAGCCAAAATCTGCATGAAGATTGAAAAAATTGCTTAAAAATTACGGATTTAAAAAAATTGTGTTTTTAGTCTAATACCATTTTGCGAGAATTAATTCAGCTAAACCAGGGATGGCGAACCAGCGTTCAATGAGTTGAACAGGCTGAGAAACCTGTCCAGCGATAACTAAAAAGTAAAAAATAAATTAAATGTAAAAAAACTTTTTTAAGAACAAGCTTTTATTTAAACGCGCTAAAAAGAATAAAATAAACTTTTCCTTTAAAACTTTTTTACTATCAACTTATAACGTCATTACACAATTTATATGATATAAAAGCTTGTCGCGAGATTTACCTGTGTAGATAAACAGTAAAATAAATAACTTGACCTGATTGATTTTGGTTTTTAAAAATTCAAACTAAGTAAATATGAGTACTTAAATATTGCGACAAGCTTTTTATATCATATAAATTGTGTAATGACGTTATAAGTTGATAGTAAAAAAGTTTTAAAGGAAAAGTTTATTTTATTCTTTTTAGCGCGTTTAAATAAAAGCTTGTTCTTAAAAAAGTTTTTTACATTAATTTATTTTAATT